>SRPT01000210.1:0-40929 GCA_018360205.1 Claviceps digitariae
TAATAATAATAATAATAATAATAATAATAATAATAATAATAATAATAATAATAATAATAATAATAATAATAATAATAATAATAATAATAACTATTAGAAATAAGGGGTTTATAGAGGTTCTTACATTCTTCTTACTAAGGTAGTAAAACTTAGTTAGCAGCAGTTAAGAGACCTATATAGCGCTATAAGCTAGGTAATTAGCTTGATTTCTAATATTAAAAGCTTAATATATAACTTTTAATATATAAAATATAGTAATTATAAGGCTTAAAATTAACTAAAAGATTTCTAAGATTTTTATTAATTTATTTATAGTTATAAATTATATTATAAGCTAAGCTAGTTAATTTATATAGTTATAAGTAGTAAAAAGGTCTTTTTATATACTAATTTAGCTTATTATTAAATTATTATTACTATATAAGACTTATAAATTACTTTTTTATTTTATATAAATTATATTTATATAAAAAGAAGAAAATAAACTTATAACTATATAAATTAGCTATTAATATACTTATTAACTTATTTCCTTTATAAAATCTTTAATATACTTTAAAAAAGTTAGTTTTTTATAACTATACTATTAAAAATATTAGTATAACCTTAGAAAGGTTATAATAAAGCACTAGTGTAAAAACAATAATAATTATAATTATTACGGTCCCTAGAAAACTATATATAAAAGGGAGAATCCCTTAGATCCTCTATAGAATAGAATAACTTTAACTCTATATATATATAAATACCTAACTATAACTTATATATTCTTTACTCTTATAACCTTTATAATGCATTATAAATCCTATTAATATTTATATCTATATACTATATTTTAGTATATAATAAGTAGTAATAATTACTATTTTTTTATATGCTTAATACTTTATATTAAAATTAATAGCTTATATATTAAATTTAAAAAATAACTAACTTTAAGCCCTAAATGTTTATTTTTTTTCTTAAGTTTTATAACTAATACTTAAATATATTTAAATTTATTAGTTTTAGGACTTTTACTATACTTTTTTAATACTTTTTTAAACTATAAAGTTTATAAAAAGCCTTTTATATTTATAAAGAAAGCTAAATCCCTTTATTTCTTTACTAAATACTAATATATTAATAGTAAAGTTAAACTTTAAAATAAACTTATTATTATTAAAAAATTAATTTATTAAAACTCTTTAAATTAACTTACTTTAAATAATAAGTAAAAAATTACTAAAAAAATAATAGCTTATATAAAATTAAATAGCCTTTTTAATTTTATTAATAAAGATATTTTAAATAACTTTATACTAAAACCTTTATTAAATACTATAAAAAGCTTTTTTATAATAAAAACTATTTTAAAAAATATAGCTATAAAGAATAGCTTTAGCTTAGTAAGTAAAGAACTATAAAAACCCTTAAATTCTTTAGCTTTAATTACTATAGAAAATAATTAATTATTATAAAAAGGTAACTATATTAGTATAGAATCTAACCTTAAGCTACTATAAAATTTTTAATTATAGTATTAAGCTATTTATTTAGCTAATTACTATTTACTTTCCTTATTAGTAATTATAATTAAACTTAGCTAAAGCTAATTTATATACCTTTTTTAGGCTTTACTTAATAAAAAAAAGGCTTATATAGTAACTTTATAATATTTTATTAAACCCTTAAGAAATATAATATAATTTAATAACTCTCTATAAGTTTAATACTAAAACTAGTATAAAGCTAAACTACTCTTAGTTTTAAAGAAAGCTTTAGCTAAAATAAAGCTTATATAAAAAATTATATTTAAAAAAATTACTAAAAATACTATTACTAAAGTAAATATTATTATTAACTAGTAACTTAATAAAGGTTTTCCTATAACTATATAAGATAATAAGGAGCAGAGATACTAGAATAGCTTAGTATAAATTGCAAAGGCTGCTAGTGTAATCAATCAATCAATCAATGTATAATTGTTATATCCTACTTAAAATAAAGGTATCTTGCTCTAACCCTTTACGTGATTAGTTGATCTAACCTAAAGTGACATAGTTGGCGCCTTACGACTGTTAGAGGGATAGCAATACTCGCCTAAAGGCTACTGTGCCTAAACGGAAAATTGTCGGCGCCTCGTCATCGTCAGGCCAGGCAACAAACAGGCAACACCTTAGTCTTGGAGTAGGACGACAGGTCGTAGTGTCTCTTTAGCAGAACAAAGACGCAATGAAGGTGCCATAAGGGTTCGCATTGGAAAACAATTTGCCATATTCTGAGCCAGTCTCACTCGCGCCCTCGATTTTTACTTCATGATAGAGTAAAACGATACGCTCTTCTCACTGCCGACTCCTCCAAACCAGTGTTATCATCATGGTAAGAAGTCCACAAGTTTCAAATATGAATGTATTCAAATTTTTGTGAAGATTCTGACCTGCTCTCTTTTTTGTAACAGGGTATATCGAGACGTCCCAAGGATAAAGCTACCCGTAATGCCCAGACTGCTGCCTCGGGGCTTCAAAGCACTGGGGACGGTAGACCCAAGAAAGCGACATTCGAAACGACCAAGAAGAAGGAGATCGGAGTTTCGGATCTGACCCTGTTGAGCAAAGTATCTAATGAGGCCATCAATGACAACCTGAAGAAGCGCTTCGAGGGTGCTGAGATTTATACATACATCGGCCATGTACTGGTTTCCGTCAACCCGTTTCGTGACCTCGGCATCTACACAGACCGAGTTCTCGACAGTTATAGGGGCAAAAATCGCCTAGAGATGCCACCTCACGTCTTTGCAATTGCCGAGTCGGCGTATTATAACATGAAGGCTTACCATGAAAACCAATGTGTGATCATATCCGGCGAGTCGGGGGCTGGCAAAACAGAAGCCGCCAAGCGCATTATGCAATACATCGCAAACGTCTCCGGCGAACAATCCGGCGATATCAAGAAGATTAAAGAGATGGTTTTGGCAACAAATCCGTTGCTCGAATCATTTGGAAATGCAAAAACCTTGCGAAACAACAACTCTTCGAGATTCGGCAAGTATCTCCAGATCCATTTCAACTCTACTGGCGAACCAGTCGGAGCTGACATCACCAACTACCTCCTCGAGAAGTCACGGGTCGTCGGTCAGATCATCAACGAGCGAAATTTCCATATCTTCTATCAATTCACCAAAGGAGCTTCACAACAATATAAGGAGCTCTTTGGTATCCAAAAGCCGGAGACTTATGCATACACAAGTCGCTCCAAATGCTTTGATGTTGATGGCATTGATGATGCCGCAGATTTTCAAGATACACTGAATGCAATGAAGATCATTGGTCTTAGTCAGGCAGAGCAGGATGAAATCTTCCGCATGCTGGCAGCCACGTTATGGATCGGCAACATTCAATTTCAAGAAGACGACAGCGGGTACGCTGCCGTCCTTGACCAGTCTGTGGTAGCCTTTGTGGCTTATCTTATGGAGGTCACTCCAGAACAGTTGATTCATGCGATTACTATCCGAATTTTGACTCCACGAAGTGGTGAAGTCATAGAATCTCCGGCTAATCCTGCGCAAGCCACAGCTACTCGTGACGCGTTGGCTAAGGCTATTTATCACAAGTTATTTGACTGGATCGTCGAGCGGATCAATGTATCCCTCAAATCTAAGGAAGTTTCGGCCAATACGATTGGGATTTTGGATATTTATGGCTTCGAAATTTTTGAAAAGAATAGTTTTGAACAACTCTGTATCAATTACGTGAACGAGAAGCTCCAGCAGATCTTCATCCAACTCACACTAAAAACCGAGCAAGAAGAGTACGCTCGAGAGAAAATACAGTGGACGCCAATTACTTATTTCGACAACAAGGTTGTTTGCGAACTGATAGAACAAGTACGCCCTCCAGGGATCTTCTCCGCCATGAAGGATGCTACCAAGACGGCGCACGCTGATCCTGCGGCTTGTGATCGAACATTTATGCAAAGCATAAATGGCATGTCTCACGCTCATTTGACTCCCCGACAAGGGAGTTTCATTGTTAAGCACTACGCTGGGGACGTCTTGTACGCAGTAGATGGCATAACGGATAAGAACAAAGATCAACTTTTGAAGGGTCTGCTCAATCTCTTTCAACATAGTGGAAACGAGTTTGTACGTTCATTATCACCACAACAAGTTGATCAGGATAACAGAAAACAACCACCATCTGCGGGAGACCGAATTCGAACTTCCGCAAATGCGTTGGTGGACACACTGATGAAATGCCAGCCCTCATATATTCGCACCATTAAACCGAATGAGAACAAGTCCTCTACTGAGTTCAATAGTGCAAATGTACTTCATCAAATCAAATATTTGGGATTGCAGGAAAACGTTCGAATTCGACGCGCCGGGTTCGCCTATCGCCAGTCTTTCGACAAGTTTGTCGAGCGCTTCTTCCTCTTATCACCAGCTACATCTTACGCAGGCGAGTACACATGGCATGGCTCGACCGAAGATGCAGTGAAGCAGATTCTTAAAGATACGAGTATTCCGAAGGAAGAATGGCAACTGGGTGTTACGAAGGCTTTCATCAAGGCACCTGAAACACTGTTTGCATTAGAACACATGCGCGACCGATATTGGCACAATATGGCGACTCGGATTCAGCGGATGTGGCGTGCATATTTGGCGTATCGTGCGGAATCTGCTACCCGCATACAAAGGATGTGGCGGAAGAAGCGAACGGGAGCAGAGTATTTACAACTTCGAAACCAGGGACACAAGTTACTCCAAGGCCGAAAGGAGCGCAGGCGGATGAGTCTTCTTGGGTCTCGAAGATTCTTGGGTGATTACCTTGGTGTCAATGCGGCTGCTGGGCCAGGAACTCAGATCAGACAAGCCGCTAACATTGGATCAAATGAACGCGTGGTTTTTTCCTGTCGTGGCGAAGCTTTGGAGGCCAAGTTCGGCCGGTCTAGCAAACCTAGCCCTCGTCTGATTATTGTCACCAGTTCTAAAATCTACATAATCGCACAGCTACTTGCCAGTGGCCAAATTGAGATTTCTGTGGAACGGGCCATTCCTCTCGGGGCCATTCAATATGTCGGAACGTCTACCTGCAGAGACGACTGGTTTTCGCTTGGTGTAGGATCAGCTCAGGAAGCTGATCCTCTACTGAACTGTGTTCTTAAAACCGAGTTGTTTACGCAAATGCAGCGAGTGATGCCTGGCGGCTTCAGCCTTAAGATTGGAGACTTCATTGAGTATGCGAAGAAGCCAAACAAGCTTCAAAAAGTCAATGTGATCAAAGACTCTCAGCAGTCGGAGGATTATTACAAGAGCGGTGCCATTCATACACAAACCGGTGAACCATCCGCCTCGGGATCGCTGCCTATGCCCAAGGCGAAGCCAGTACCCCCTCGACCCATTACCCGCGGCAAACTTATCAGACCTGGTGGTCCTGGTGGTCGACCCTCTAGGCTTACTGCGAATTCCAGAGTACAGCCTAGGCCTGGAGCGAGTGGACGGGCAGTCCCTCGATTTCCAGCAGTGGGGGCGACTCAACCGCCACCCTCCGAGGCAGATAACAGGTCCAGCTTGGGAGCGGATAAGCCTGTCCCAAGTCATACAGAAAATCAAGGCAGCGTCGGCAATGCAGCGACTCGGGCACCTCCGCCGCCACCATCGCCCGCGCCGGGACGGTCGAAGGTTGTAGCTAAAGTTTTATATGACTTCAATGGACAGAGAGACAACGAACTCTCTATTAGAGCCGGAGATGTGCTGGAAATCGTGCAGAAAGAGAACAATGGTATGTGGTTCTTCGGCCAGACTATACGTAATCGCCTTAATTAACTATTTCTCAGGTTGGTGGTTAGCTAAAAATGATCTCGGTCAAGCCTGGGTTCCCGCCGCGTACGTCGAGGAACAAGCAACACCAGCTCCACGACCTCCTCCAGCTCCGCCACTTGCCAAGTCAAAACCGACACCTCCCGCTCCTCCTGCAAAGCGTCCTTCAGCGGGACGAAAACCTGCCGAGTTACTTCAAAGGGATTCTGGTCTTGGTCTTAATGGGGCGAGTGGTTCAGAAGGCAGTCGCAGCAATACACCTACGCCGAGTCTGGGAGGAAGTTTGGCCGATGCACTTCTTGCGCGAAAGAACGCTATGCAGAAGGACAAGGATGATGACGATTGGTGAGGTTACTCCGTCTTGCACCATGACACATGATCTTGGGGCAAGCGAATTTTTTCTTTTCCAATAAAAAAAAGGTAAAGCCTTTCTTACGCAGTCAAAGTCATCTGGTGGTTCTGGAATTTCTCCAACCCAGAGGGATCGGATCAGAAGACCATTGCTGACTACAGAAACTAGCTTGCCTGGCTGTTGTTTAGGTAGTAGATACAGAATTACCTTCTAGCAGACCTAGGAGCTCAACCAAGGGTTTCATTCAAGTTCACAGAGAGACCCAGGTTCTGCGGCCGAGGGCCTACTAAGTGAGACGCCTCTGACTTCCCAGGTGCCGTCATTTTACGTGCTCGGATCGCAAAATGTGACGCCGACGAATCAGTTCAGTGATGTGAATGTCATACCCTCCAGAGGAGGCTTCCAAAACGTGGTCCTCGGCGTCTTCATCTACACCATAATCATCCAGCGTCTCACCTTCAGTATTTCTCCATTCTGCTGGATCCTTAAAATTATTGAGCTGGCCATGTTCGTCGATGGAATCATACTTGTCAAATTCCTCAAGCTCGGCGAGGATATTCTGATCCGCATACCTCCTTTGACGTTCTCTGAGCATGCGTTCGTGATGTTCCAGTTTTGACTCCACATCTCGAAGCTCGGCAGCAAAGTTTCTGCGAGCCACAGGCCATTCTCGATTCGCGCTTCGCACTTTTTCCGGATCGATAGGAGGCCACATGCCTTTCTTGCGATTGAATCCGTTTTCCTCCCATTCCCAGCCGTTTCCTTTTCCATTTTTGCCGACCTTGGGCCCAGGACAAAAAGGCAGTAACCAGAGGATGAAATTAGATGTTCCCATGGCTTGTGACATGTTTGTGAAGATTCCAAGATCATAAGGAAACTCTACTCTTTCCAATTTTACTTTGGTTCCGTCAGAGTCATGCAAATCCCACCAATCCCTGCTTCCCCGTTCGACAAAAGCTTCGTGACGTTCCAGTTGCCAACCCTCGATCATGGTACAATTGAACAGCCAGTTTTTTGTCGTCGTGATAAGCATAATCCCAAGCGCGAGAGATGCGATCAGGCAGGTGAGCGTGGACAGAGCCAAGCCGACCAACGCGGCCAAGGTCGGTCCAAGAAATGCTGGCAGGTGCCGTGCTTCCCATAAGGCGGAAACTCTTTTCCAAAGCAGATTTGCAAGCATCCACAGAGAGAGGTTGGAGAAGACTAAAAAGCGTAGAAAGTGTGGAAATGTTGTCATCGAGACGCAATTCATCGTCCAGGGACAGTGGTGATCCATTTTGGGAATGCATCGCCCGCAATACCTGCAATGATGTGCCCTTGCAGGTTTGGGAGCAGAGCATTTCTTGCACCAATTACCCTCAGCTTCGACCACAACGTCGGAGAAGACAAATCGACCGGGATCTTCAGTCACCGTCTTGAAGTAGGCATACCAGAGAGAAAAGATCAATGTATTGAACAGGGTGGTTTCCCTCCAAGACGGAGGGCCAGGTTCAAGCGAAGAATAACGAAGGAGATATTGTGGGAAGTAGCCTAGAAAAGCAATCAAAGAACAAACGGCGGGTACAGCAAGAGCCTGCACACCCGGTACGTCATTCAGGGCTGGCATGATGCAGGCAGCGAACGGTCAGTCGAATCTTCACAGCTCGACTTTCCTTCACCGGCATCACATAGTGCAAACTGCTCTCGAGTCTGGAGTGACGAGGTGCTAAGAAACCAATTTGTCGCTTGCAACCTATCCCGCTTACCGGCGTGCCCAACTTCCTCTATCGAGTTCCACTGCTTATGTAATGCGAAAAGTCCCGTACCCCGGATGGTGGCCCCTGACTCGATTCTGACATGAATATCCAGATTCCATTCGGCGTCACTACTTGACGCATTTCTCTTTCTCGGGGACAAACCACTATGGTCTCATAAGACATGAACACCGACGCAGCTGCAAATTTTCGAAGAGGATAGATCTGCTTGCCAGCGTTACGATGGCGCAATCGCAAGCTTATCGGCGGCTGTCAGCTTTGTGGTGGGTTGACGTCAATGGCAGGCTATTCATGCCGCAACGGCAAGCATCAGAAATCGACTAATAAAACCGCAGCACCATACTATCATTTGCATATTTGTGGCATTCACTTGAGCGTCACTCTCTCACTGGTAGGTGACGGCACCATAGCAGCAAATTTTGATTTTATATATATATGCATATTTTGAACAACATGTACTCAGTGTCTACCAGAGCGACCCTGTGTGTCATTAATAATAGTTTTATTCCTCACTGGTTTATTTTGCCTGTCTATTAGTGTCCTATCGAAAGGCCTCGCTGGCGCTGACGGGCGGTTTGATTCCGCCTCGAGAACTGTACGTCCTGGCTTGCTGGCAAGCACAGATCCAGCCTCACTTGCAACCAATGCTGGCTTCAATCTTCCCTCGCGGCCCAAGCGCTATTGTATCCCTGTTCTATTGCTTAGTATCGTAATGCGACTTGAGGTCTTCAATCACGTCAACCTCAATCCGCAATGCTATACTTTCGGCGTCGAGGCAAGTAGAAGCAGAATATAGCCCCTCTCGCGTCTTCTGAGTCCTCTACCTCATCACGGTCGTGTTCATTTCTTATCAGTTCAGATACTGACTAGTCTAATAGTCCTGGCTTTGCCTTTTAATAGCCATCTATAATACCGTCACCCAGCGCGGCAAATGGGACATTCCAGCTTCGGATGAGTTGGAGGACCCGTGGCGTAGCATTTTCGATGACTTGAAGGAATGGATGAGTGGTCCACGGGCTGAACACTGCTTGACCATAGCTGGTGTCGCTGCAATCTCAATTGGCACTTACGCCGCATCTTATCGGGCCTTGGGGTCAACGTATATTTGTTCTGCTTCCTTGGAACGTCGACCCCAGTTCGTAATCCTTCAACTCCTAGGCCTTGTTCTTGACGCCGTCATTGTCATCAATCTTCGGCGCATCCTTGTTTGGACACAGGGTTTCAGGCCAAAACTGCGCAAGCTGTCGAAAGTACTCATCATAGCGTCTACGATAGCCGCTGTCGTGAGGATGTCTATTCATTTGACTTCTGAGAACCGCCGTCTCAACATCAAGTTTGGACACCTTTACGGAATCGATATACTTCTTGACAGCTTCGCCTTCACAGCGCTTGCCGTTGGGTCGGCAACTTGGGCATGTGAAGTGACCCCGCTGGCATCTCTGGTATCGTTAACCTCATCCATTGGAATTGGGCGCTCTGTCGGCAAGGTGTTCAGCCTAGGTGATTGGATGCATCTTTCCCGCTCTGCTAGCCTCTTGCCGCTTTTTCTGATTTCTTTTGGCTTCATTACTTTTGCGCATGTCAATGATATTCGTTATTTCGTGATTTTCCGGAGGACACTGGTTATCTTTCTCCTTTTTGCTCTGCTGATTACCTGTACCATATTCACGATCGTTCGGCCAGTCAGCCACTTCGAGAAGCGACATCCATTGAACGACCTGATTTATGAAGCTCGTGCGGTGCATGACCGCTGGCTTTTGCGGGCAGCCACTAGCAGAAGCATAGTGACTGCCGTGACAACGTACGAGGAACGACATGGAGGCAGAATCCCACCCCCCAAATTCGGTGAGTGGTATCAGCTCGCGTCTGGGTCTGCAGTCATCGATGATTTCCACCAGATGGACAAGGACCTAGAAATATTTTGGACAATGACACCTGCAACATTGCGCAATCGAGCGGAACTGGTTGCTTCATTTTCAGGAATAGGATCTATCACTGTGAAGGACGGCCAAGTCATTGCGAGTGACATTGGAGATGATGCGAACAATCTGGAGTTCAACGAATTGATAAACATGGTCAAAAAGTTTTCGAGACACTTACCTGACATGTTGATACCTGTGAATCTTAACCATGCTCCTCGAGTGCTCCCTTCATGGGCTGACAAGCGACTACACAATCAAGCATTCTTGCAATCCATGGCCAAAATAATATCCACGAGATCTGGGAACGAGTCCGCTCTTTTCACAGACGTGTTAAGACCAAACGGCTTTTCAAAGACTATAAACGATGAGATTTGGCATCAGACATCGGCGAGCGAGTTAAGGCACATGTATCTGGAGGCTTGTCCCTCCACGTCCCTTGTGAAAACACATCCTCATTTGGAAGTTGGTTCGTTCTGCTCAGCTTGTGTCAAGCCTTATTCGCGCGGTCAATTTCTGGACAAATGGATCAGGTCATTCGAAACGTGCAATCAACCGGATTTGGCCTACCTACATAGTTTCTTCATGACCGACCCGGTCTTGCCACCCATCCAAAAGCTCGTTCCGCTATTCAGCTCGTTCAAAACGGAAGGGTTTTCTGATATCTTGTTACCCGTATCTCCGTTGCACACAGACGAACTTGATCATGACGAGCCCTTTTCTGAACGAAAAGATGCATTATTTTGGAGCACTGCGGTTAGGGTACACTCAGTCCATGAAGAGGTGCTGAGAGGAAGCCACAAATCAAGGCTTTTGCACCTCATCAACGATCCTGGTACCAAAGATAGAATCACGATGGTGCTTCCTCTTCATGAGTCAGAAGACATTTTCAAGTCGGAATCTGTGTTGGTTACCGAGGCAAATCACGATTTGCCGTTCAACGTTGGTGTCGGAGACTACGACGATTGCTCAGGCAAGACCTGTGATCTTTTTAAGCAGATATATGGCAAACATCTTGACGGAGAGGATCCTACGACCTACCGCTACGTTTTACTTAT
This sequence comes from Claviceps digitariae, assembly GCA_018360205.1. NCBI lineage: Eukaryota > Fungi > Ascomycota > Sordariomycetes > Hypocreales > Clavicipitaceae > Claviceps > Claviceps digitariae. The sequence goes on from SRPT01000210.1 coordinate 10,884, forward strand.
AGACGAAGACGATGGCCCGCCAAAATCTGTCTTGAAGGTTCTTCGTTCTCGAAGCGTACCTTTTATCTCGACGATATTCCAAACGTGGTACTCTGATCGGCTGACTCCATGGCTGCATTTCGTGCCCATCGATATACGCTATCATGCCCTGCACGCTACAGTTTTATACTTTACTGGTACTGCGAATAGGGCTAAGATGAACGGGATCGACATGTATCTAAAGGGACGTCAAAGCGATGCAGAATGGATAGCCCAGCAAGGGCAACGCTGGGCCGCAAGAGCGCTGCAGAAGAAAGATCAGGAAATTTATCTATTTCGGCTACTACTCGAATGGGGCAGGCTGATCGATGACCAACGAGATAACATTGGTTATCGAAAAGATCTCAATGGCGAGTACAAAAGCGATGACTGGACTCAACCTCAACCATCGTAGACTTGATTGAGCGTTGTGAATCCCGGCTGCCTCATGCCTACAAATACATCTCCATCTTCTCATGTTGGCCCGACCAACGGTATGGCAGCTGGAAAATGAACGAGTTTGAACGCGCATAGATCCAAAACAAGCGGCTCGGATCGGGTTGTGCCCAAAACATTGTAGCCTTATTAAATACTAGATTTATTTATCGAAAACGCAAACTCGCGTACACTCTGCATCAAAAAGAGCCTTCGCAGATAATCCCTAGGCTTTACAATGCAGATTACATCCGCCCCTTTGCTATCCCGGCAGGGCGCATGGAAGATGAAGCATGTCTTCTCAAAATAGGCTGTTATGGCTTGCAACTACCACGAGACTTGTCAGCATGAATGAATGCTTGCTCATCGTACACATTCTGGTAAAAACGCCGATGAGTTGTAATGTCAATTTCAATATTATTGAACAACCACACTATCCGCAAATTCATAAGCCGCTGTCCCGCCCCGCGTTCTTTTATTTGGGAGGGAGGTCGAAATATCAAAAATGCAGATGCGGTGGGTCTCGCGGGGTTGCCGGAGCAACCGTGTTAGACGCTAAGCTCTCTCTCTATCCACAAAACACACAACGACCAGTCGTCAACACACCTATAATCATCATAGCTGCTATATCGCGAGAAGACGCGATGTAAAAGTTTTCGTTTTTTTTTTCTTGTCGAGATCATTTGACTAGCCCTGAAGAGCACTCGTGCACGGTTTACTTCCAGACATCCAATCATGGACTCGCCGCCGAAACGCATGACGAGAGCGCGGGCTGCGGCTCGAGCCAATGCGGATGCCACGAAAACCACCAGAATTGTGACGGCCGCTGCCAAAGCACGATCCCTTTCAACTGCCACAGCGAATACGAAGAGTACCTCGGCGAAAAGGAAAGCAATAGATGATGAAAAGAACGACCTGGATGATGAACTGGCTAGCATCAATACTAAAAGAGCTGTTCGAGCTCGGCCGGGCAATCGCGACGGGACAGCGAGCTACAGCACAACTCTAGTAGAATCAGTATCAAAAGAATCTCGATCCAGAGCTACTAGAAGAACTACAGTGGTGGCGCCTGACGATGGCCCTGCATTGACTGTGACGCGGACTCGTGGTCGTGCCAAAAAACCTACCAGCCAGGTCCAAACGAACCCAGCGCCTGCCGCCCCGAAGATAGACAAGAGAACTATCCAGACTCGCGTTGAAAGCATCATTTCAAAAACTGCCCCGGACAATTCAACATCGGGTTCGAGAAAGACTGTCAAGTTTCGACGGCCAGGAAAGGAGAATGCGAGCCTTAGTTTGAAGGCTGAGGAAACATCTAATACTGCAATGCGGGGACTTCGCGGACGGCCCACTCGCCGAGCAGCGGTGCCCGTTCAGTCATCCGAACAGAACCGACAGAAGCCACTAAGCCCTAGAAAGGTCACGCAAATGCCTATTTCTCGAGACAAAGAGAGCTCAGATGATGAGCTTTCGGGCGGTGATGGCGTGAGCATGACAGTCAAGAGCCCCAAGAGAGTTCTAACCAGCGAATTATCAGAAGACATGAAAGCCGAAGACATTTCTACCGATCACGACGACAACAAAAATAGAGACACAGCCAAGTTTAAAGCAGGTCCTGGTCCAGCTGCTTTTGGATCACCGCCTAGACGAGCACCTCCTTCACCACCTAGAGAAACACTCAAGTCTCCCGCTAAGAGAGTTGGTGGTCTACAGCTACCCGGATTACATTTGCAGACCAGAATCATGACTGTTGAAACTGATAAACAGAGTTTAACAAATCACTCCAACATCTTCTTTCAATCTCCCGCCAAAAGGCCTCCTTCTCCAATCAAAGGCCTTAACCTCTCCACTAGGTCTTTCGGAAGCACGAATCACCGGCAGAATACAACCAAAGACTGCTCCATGCTCCAGTCTCCCGCTAAGCGAGCCATGCCTGCAGCCTTTTCACTTATGCAGCATCCTTCAAGAGCCACTGCTCCCTTGCCGGACTCGCAAGAGACGCAACCAATCATGGAAGCAGATCTGCCCGTTTCTTCATCCGGGAGACCGTCCGAGCTTTTCCTAGCCGAAGAGTTTGACGACTCGGTGCAATATTCGACGGCTCATAAACCTTTTGACGTGCCGATCGAAAGCCCTTGTTTCTCTGCGCGGATGCTGGCTAACCTTCCGCTCCAAACGGACCCGCAGTTCATTGAACAAGCCGCAGATGAGTTGAGTAAAGATATTGAAGTGATTTGGACAAGCAACGCGACTTCGTCTGGAACCGGAGATTGTGGGGCGACGGACATCACCTGGAGAGAAGGCAAATCAATATATCAAGAACCCCATCTGCAACCAGCAGATATGGCTCAGGAGGCTGAGAATGAGGACTTCATGAACCTGCAAGACATAATGACCGAGATGGAAGAGACTGGAGAAGTTTTGGCCCTCAACGAAACGTTGGAATCAGCCACCGATAAGTTGCTATGTGGGTCAGACTTCAAAATACAAGATGACATTGTGGGCTCATGCCGCAGTTCGAAGTCTGATATCGAGTCCGAAGACGATTTGTCCAGAGGAAACACAATATCAGTAGCGCATGACGGGGAAGGTCGGCGAAGCAGCTATCTGGATGACTCCATACATGCTACGCGAAGGCGCTCAAGAAGGTCTCACATGAGCCTCCAGTCATGCGCCGAAGAGTCTGGCTCTTGGTCTGCCACAAGTACAGTTCAATCAGAGACATCTGCTTCTAGTATTGCCAAAGAATTTAACAGCACACTTCCCAAGGATGTTTCTCACGGCTCTCTGGAGATTTTCGGATCAGACACTTCTCCAATTATAAACACGTTCTTTCAAGACGAAATCATGGTCCACACAGACTTGACTTCGTCGAAAAAACAGAGCATGTCCGTCCGGCCTGGAGAGTATGAAAGCGATGACGCTATTCCAATGGAGGATGTTGCTATGCTTGATGAAGACGTTGCCCTAGCTCAAGATGCAAACGTCATGTCTTCTATGTTTCAGCAGAGATCCGAGGAAATCGCCGATAATCGTGTCTGCGACGAAACTCTCTCGGAAGCCAGTCAAGAATATGGTGATGAGAATGAACAGCCAGTGGAGTCTACTCTTGCCAGCAACAGAACGCCTCAGATAGCTACTCCTGCTCGCCGCTTACCGCAAACAGCGTTCTTCACGACTACAAAGGTTCCCTTGAAGCCGGCAGACGACTCGGAGCCAAGCCCACTGAAGAAGAGAAGCTTCAGTGCTGGTCGTGCTTCCTACAGAAATGCCGGTAACCTGCCCAGAAACGCCATAGCCATTTCATATTCGCCAATCAAAGACAAGAGGAGAACGTCCATACATCCTGGAGACACGATTTCCACACCGTTCAAAGGTGACCAGCAGTCGAGCTCTGATACTCCCGGAAATCCACCTCGGCGAGATGTTGATCCCGCGCTCCTGCGTGGCTGCATCGTCTTGGTAGATGTGCACACAACTGAGGGGGCGGATGCCAGTGGTATTTTCGTCGAGCTTCTGACTCACATGGGTGCAAAATGCGTGAAGACTTGGCATTGGAATCCTAGTGGTTCAGGCAATGGAGACAGCTCGTCAAGCAAAATCGGCATCACGCATGTTGTTTTTAAAGATGGTGGCAAACGTACGATGGAAAAAGTACGCGAGGCCGGTGGAGTTGTCCACTGCGTTGGCGTGAGCTGGGTTCTCGAGTGAGTGATATTGCGTCTCCCATGTCGATAGCTTCAGGCATAATGACTAACATTTTTGGGTGGGGGAAGCTGCGAACGCGAAAATGAGTGGCTCGACGAGGCTCCGTATTATCTGGACACGTCCGTCATTCCACGAGGAGGCGCCAGACGCCGGAAGAGTATGGAGCCTAAAGCCATTAGTAATTTGAACGGAACAATCGTATCAAGTGACAAGACATTTGAGCCGCCTAGTACACCAAAGAATCGAAGAGAGAGCACACTATGGATGCATACGCCCCCCGAACCAGGCCACGAGGACGATGATGAGGATTTGGAATGGTCCTGTGCTTTGCTGACTCCGGTGCCCAAGACTCCAGCTCCAGAAGCAGTGGCGAAATACGCGTCCGAACTTCCCGTAACGCCATCGTCAGAAGAGGATCCTGATTTGCAATCACCTACCAAACAAAGCCTACTGACGAGGACTTGTCCTCCAAAGGAGGCGAGATACCGGGACTTGGGGCACGGAGTGTCAAGCCAGGACAAAGATGAGCAGGTTATCATGAGGTTGATGGCGGCTAGACGGAAGAGCCTTCAGTTCGCTCCAAAAGTTGGCAGTCCACTCGCACGAACATGGAGCTGAAGTAATTTGTGCGAAGTAGCGGCCGCTCCAAAGTGTGTGTACCTAGCGAGCTTGGTATCTGGTGTCTGCTCATAACTGATGGGATACCACGAAGATTAAAGCTATATCGTCTTGTCACTCGGTATTGTTTATATTTATATTTATTTAATTTTCTTGGCCTAGGGGCTTGGTGTTAAATGTTTAACGGAATTGGACATTTGTAAATCATTGCTAGTGAATTGACATTCTACAACGCTGGTGAAGGTATATCTGGGGTACTTGGGATGCCTACCATATGAGGGGGAAAAATGGCAGACTTTATGCGCTTAATCATTCTGCGTGCTTGACACATTCCGTCGCAAGGAGTTTTTTTTTTATCTGAAAATAAAATGATGAATGCACTCAAGAATATCCTTTCAGCTGAGCTAGGCTTTCGTCATGATTAAAGTGATGCGCGCTGTCTTTTCAAGCTGCCGAAGCACCAGATGTTTGTGCTAGTGGTGCATCAGGTACAGCAGCTGAGGTAGGAACTGTGTCTCGAACAGTATGTCATTCTTATCCGTTTGAAAATATCGTCGACTGACTGCTGTAGACAGATCTCCAATCCAAATTTGACAATTTCGATGTTCTAGTCCCATTCGCTGCGATCACGGGTATCGTAGACAAGTTCACGGGAGCTTGCGTGAAGCAGCGGGCTATCCAGCCTCGAGGCGTGTTTATTGCCCCCCTTCTACGCTTTAACCCAAGCCCTGATCGCCTTGACGGCATCACCGTCGTGTGCTCTCAGAAGCTCCGTAGCTTGAATCTTGGGAAGCTCCAACTGATCCACGAGCATGGCTACGTCGGCATCGTCAACCTTGATGTTCTTGGAGGGCGCCGCTTTGGGTGCAGAAGCAGATTTTGATCCACCCAAACTCTTCATTGCCTTGTTTACTGCTTCGCGATCGACTTCTTTGTTGTTGGTGGTCTCCTCGTTGCCGGCTGCATCAAGGGAGGCAAGCGCGCTGGCGGCCTTGCGATCCTCGGCGGATTTGGCGGGAACGTCGCCGGTCGTGTCGCCCTCGTGGACAGTCGCGGGTTGCTCTTCGGACATTTTGTTTTCGATTTTGGATTTTGGATTTCAAAGAGGAGATAAGATGGTGAGGGGGGTTTTGTCTGCCAAGGACGAGAAGGGTATTTTTGGTTCTGAACGTGGGTGGGGGGAGCTGTACTCGCCGCTCGGTTTCTTTTTGGTCGTTGGTTTTGTTTTGTTTTGTTTTGTTTGTTTGCAAACTTCGGTGTCGTGGTTTCTGGTGGCTGAACCTACACGCGAGTGGGTTTAGGTAATTCCGAATACTTCGCCATATGATTTTAGTGTAGGTGTGACTTTCCGAGACACGACCCACTGTCGTCCAGCCATATTCATGATACTTCCTGAGCCGAACTGCAGTCGCGAGGCGGGTTGACATTTTCTCGGGCTACTTAAAGAGCCAGTCATTCGTATCTCGCTATTATGATGACTTTAAAGAAATCACCAAGGAAGAATCGTGGGCTTCGAAGAGGCCGTTCCCTCCAGAGTCATCGACATATGTTTAGAGTGAAAACAGTCTCGTATCTATTGTCTCATATCTACATACATTTGTATATAAGCTCAAAACTCCATGCATTTTTTTTTATATCTAGTATCCTAGAACTGGCTCTTCGAGTTCTGGCTGAGTATTCCAACCGCCCATGCTATGTAAAAATACGGTCAAGTGTCGTCCCTCCAAAAGCAGAATGATCAGAACACCAATTGGGTTCGCAAACAGCACAATGCCGGCTGTATGCACACAAGTCCCCCAACGCCATAATGCAATATACAAACCTTGAATGAAAGAAATGTTTACATGACTTCAGAGCCTCAAAATTTTCCAGGACATTAACGCCTTCTCGAATTTCTCTTTCTTGTTCTGGCTGGCCTTGACTGCACTCGGCCCCGTTTCTCCGCCTCAAAAAGTTCGCGCTTCATGTCCATTAGAATATCTTCTACCTCATATACCCTGTCTCGCGTCAACGACACGCTGCGCAGTTGCTCTAAGCCATTTCTTAGGGTATCAATGATAGACGTGGTCTTTTCCGCACTGCCCATGCCTGGCCTGCGTTGCTGGGATTCGTTACCCTCGGCCAGGGATTCATTCCGTCTTGACCCAATATCGAGATCTGATGCGGCATCAACATGCTCCGTAACAAAAGATTCATGAGTGACTTCAACACTGCTTTGTTGAGACTGACTCTGCTGTGACGCAGCATGAGACTCCGTCACTAGTTGGGATTGCACTTCCTCATCTGTATCGCCCTCATCCATAGTTTTACGCAAAGTCGTAGATTGTCGATTGGAATCACTTGGCGCTGACTGCTTTCCATGATTGCGTCCCTGATCCTGTCGTTTGCGAAGGCTACTCCTAGTTTCGACACCCGTCGCAGGGACAGGAGCAATCTCTAGTACAGACGCAGGAATGCTCGTCGGCTCCACCTTGAGTGCTGGAGGTTCCGACAGTTCGTGGACACTTCTTGAGCATCTCCTTTTTTTACCAGCGTCACCATACTGTGATTCTCTCTTCCTCTTTTTACGTGGTCCGCTTGAAATTGCACTCTCTGCCGTCTCTGCAGACGTGGATGGTACAATTGGTCCCAGGTCTGAAATTGTTGTTTCGTTAAGTCGCTCCGGTGATGGGCAGGCCGAATCCGTATGCACCATGATACATTCGTGGGGCTCAATCGGCTTGACGGTGCCATCCGCTATGGTCTCAGCCAATAGGGGCCCTGTGACCGATTCTCCAGAAAGTCCAACCTCCACCTCGAGTGACGAACCCACGTATGATGCCGCGAGCTCCTGGCTTTTTCTTCCTAGCTTCGATTGTCGGGAAGAGCGTCGCTTTAAAGTAGACTTGACCTTTGTGGATGCGATATCCTCAGACGTTGGGGTCTCATGAGATTTTCTAGCTCGGGTGATGGCACCCTCGAACGCCTTTTCTTGTTGAGTATCTGCTTCAGGAGTGACTTCTCTTTCTGGTTCTGCTAGCTTGTCAGTCGCTGCCTCAACGGCATGCTCTCGGGTCCTATCCCTGACCCTCTGCTGCTTTTTAGATAATCGCAGAGACTTTACTGGCGATGATGCTTCTATAGGAGCAGCAGAGGGAAGCTCGGCGCCTTCGGTTTGTTGACGTTGATTTTCGGTAGGGGAGACGGGGGGCGATGAAAATTTCCAGTTCTCCATAGGCCCTGTGCGAGATCGAGATTGAATTTCTGATAGAAGGGGGTATGGTCGAGGCATAGGAGGGGAAGAAGGAGGATCATTGAAATCATCCATTTGTAGGAAAGTACCACGCCTCGGAGTTGGGGTCGAATTAATTAGGTCTTCAAACGACTTGTTCTGCTTGGGAGTAGTATCCTGAGTCTGCTTGTCACTCTCGCTTGCATCGTCGGTTGTGTTGCAACGTGACGAAACATGGACGATTGGCGGTGAGGAAGTAGATGGGGCATCCGAGTACAAAGCTGTAGTGGACCGTTGTCTTTCCCGAACTTCCTTCTGCCGCTCCGTGAGATGCTGTGACTCCTCCTGTGGGGGTGGTGACGATGAAATAGGCTCAAATTGTATCTGGGAGTCGTCATGTCGAGGCCTGGAAGTGCTTGTTCCTTTTGTTGGCTTGTCTCGTGCTGACCCGGTCGTCGTCTCGATTCGTCGCTTTCTCCTCAAAGAGCGCCTTGATGAGCCTGTCACCAGGGTGTCTGTGGGTGAGCCAGCATTCTTGTCCGTTGTCACAAGACTTGAATCTACGAAACCAACTTCTGTTTCTTGTTGAACGAGGGACGGTTCTCGTGCGCCATATCCATCAATGCGCCTACTGCCATCATGCAAGAAAAGATCGACTATCGCTGGGGCAGATGACATGACGGACTTCAAGACATCTGAGCACGTCACATCTTCGTCATTCTTTACAATTGTATTCCACGTAAGTGCAGTACGATGAACGATGCTGGGATATTTGCTCTTGAAGCCAGAAACCAGGAGAGCCTCAATTTGACACATGTCCACATCCTTATTTTGACAGTGTATCACCATCTTGGAGCATATATGGTCCCATATACTTGTAACCTGCAAGACGAATTAGCCAGCGATATCCTTAAGTATACTATGTCACGTAAGTGGCCACCTACAATGCTTGACAATAGAGACTGACAGCTTGACATCATAATAGCCTTGTCATCTTGTATCCACTTGTCAAGTCCGCTCTGAAGGTGAATAACTGCTGTGAGCCCAGAAACAGGCCAATTTTTGTCCAAGAAGCTAGAAATGGTTTCCATGAAGAGAGACATATTCAGACAGGGATCGTCATTGTGTTGATACAGGTACGACAGGAAGTGATTGCCCAGTTTGTAAAGTGCTTCCAGCGGTTGGATTAGTGTTGCCTTTACAACAGACTTTGGCGTGCCCCAGAGTTTGGATCGAGCAGCCTCCAATGCTTGTTTGTCGCGAGGGAATTTGGTCAGACTAAAGAGTGCAATAACAGCTTCCAAAGTCAGCGGACTGGGTCGCTCTTTGAAAGATGTGACCAAATCGTAGAGTGCTTTAGCTAGTGGCTCAACAACAACCAAACAACAGCCCGCGTCTCCAAAGTCGTTTGTAATGCGAGTCGCAACCGCTTTTAGCAAGGGTAGCCACGCGGTGGCTGTCATGTTTGAGTGAGAGTTGAGGCCACGCTCGAGTAAGGACACAATCTCTCTGTAGTCTGGTCCAAGCAACTGCTCTGCGGAAGATGGCACGGCGTTTGGTGAATGAGCTTCAAGAAAAGCCTTCGCGCAATCTGCTGTGAACAGCCAAGGGCCAGTAGGGGACAGGGTGTTGCGGGGTATGAGGTGTAACAACTCTATCGACAAGTCCAGTCGACTCTTTGCAGTTTTGTTCTTCAAAAATGGACCAAACACCAACTGAAAGAAGCTGATTGAAGTGTCGTGGTCTGCAAGGTTAGTAGGAAGAGCGGACAACATGACAAACAAGTGGTGTAAAGGCATGCGAACGACTCCGCAAGGGGTTTCCGTCCGATCTAGTCGAAATGAAGGCGTGGAAACGGGCTTGAACGTATTGGGAACAGTCATCGAAAGTCTTTTCTCCGTAAAGGGAAGAATACCAAGCCCACCAATAAGTAGCTGGATGTAATTGGACAGACTTGGTAAGAATTTGATATCCAACAGGGCAGCGTCTGCCTCTGCTTCGGCGGCTGCAGTCATGACCACCTCAGATAGTATTCCAAAGGCACAACCGACAAATTTGACCGTCTCTTCTGAAACTTTGATGTCTTTTGCCGAAGCAACTGCCACAGACGTAACTAGAGCTTGCCAAAGTCGACAGACCAAGCTATCTTTGTGAGCTAAATCGCAAAACCTTTGGCGTAAAATTGGCCCGACACACTCCAGAACCTTGTCACAATTTGTTCGAATCCACTTTGAATTGATAGGAGGCAGTTCGTCTGGCTTAATCGGGGTAGAGTCCATGACACGATCTTGCCTCCAAATACGCGGTGTGCTCACGTCGAGAAGACCCAAAAGGAGCGTCGCTGCTTGCATAACGCCATCTCCAAGGACTTCAAGTTTGTCATCCACACTACTTAGTTGGTTGATGACAGGCTTGACAGCTACATCCCATATAATGTCCGGCACATACTGATCGCTGCCAGGGGCAAACGTGTAGTAGTAAAGATTGCAGACGCCACCAATGACAACTCGTCGCAGTTTCATTGCTTCCTCGCGTTGTTTAGGACTGGGTTTTCTTCGCAACTGGCTAAGAAGTGGTTGGCACAGCGTGCTGATAGTCTTTGGGTTGACCTTGGAATCCGAAACCGTGAGATACACATATCTATTCCACGCAAAATTGGCCTCCTGCTTCGTTAAACAGTCGGTCATGTTGAAAGCCGACTGGACTAGAGTCAGCCACGGCCCGTAGTAATGCCATCTGTCAAGTGGATATCGCAGGAAGAGGATGACAACACTCCAAATTTGGGGCACGGCAGCACATGTCTGCCTCTCTTTGATCATGTCCTGTAATCTCTTGATGAAAAAGTCGATATAAGTTTCTGTATCAGTTGTCGTTTGGAAGATTTCCGTAACTTTGCGTAGAAGTTGCTTTTCGGAGCGCAGAATAAAGCCTGCCTCGGTTCCGAAGCTGATGGCTTGGGAGCGAATGTCTTTGACAGTGCTCAGCATGTCTGTGAACATGTCCTTCAACCAGTCGCAGTGCGTGGCCATGTGAATTCGAGATTGCTTGACGAGCCGCTTGTATATGTGAAGACGGCTCATGACAATGCTCTTTCCCTTAACATGCGTTTCGATATTGTGCACCGCGGCCACGAGTCGACCAACTCTATCCGAAGTTATCACTTTGGGAGAGAAATTCTGGAAGGCAACGACTTGCATGAGATGTCGCACCACGTCTTTCGGCACTGTCTCATCTTCAAATGAGCGTATCGAGTGTTCCATGACGAAGACACCAAAGTCAGTGGTCAGCGTGGAAGCAATCGCCGGGAAATGAAGAAAAGTAGCCAGTAGTGTCAAAGAATGGTTTATTAACGACGAATCGAGTCCGCCGACCGTTGTCTTTGCTGTCATGTCTCGTTGAATAAACTGCATGAATAGGCTCATCTTATCCTGCAAAGCGACACGGTCTGGAAGGTTGTTTGACGCCTTTAATGCCCTGGAAAGCATCATATATGTATCCAATTTCGAGTCCCGATTGGAGCCGGCGAGCTGTTTGATTGACGAGTCAAGCATTTCGATAATGTTGGGAGGTGACGAAGATCCATCGGTTTCGTTCCCTAGCGACGAAGCTAATTGATTTGGGGACAATGCTGGCTTTAGTATGCCTTTAACAGGCTTGGCAGAGGCCGAGGATGGAGTCGAAATTGGCGAGGATCTGATCGGCTTCAAAGTATTGTGAAATTGAGGAGCCTCCCTGTAGTCCGTATGTGCGGACCACTCGACCTTTTTTTGGACTCGACTAGAGCTCGGGCCGGAATCTGTTGCCACGGGAAATGTCGGGGAGTTTGCGTTGGGGGGGGTTTGAAGGCTGAGCGTCGGATCGAAGGTCAACGTCCGGCAGACAGATGTTTTGAGTGTGATGTCTGTTTCGTGGAGAGCCTCGCGTGGAGGAGTTGGCGGCCGAGCAGGTAATGATTCAAGAATGCTGGTGGTAGACGAGGCCGAGGCTACTGAAGATGCCATGACTGCTGCAAGGCAGCACATGCGATCTAGAGAGCAGAACACTGGCCAGGAAGTTCGTGAAAAGCCATGCAGAGATAATTCAAGGTTGTAACAGAACCCATACAATACAGGTCAAGCAATGCCTCACCAATCGAATCTCCAGGCGATTTCAAATGATCGGTTTCGCACGAGGAGCACAATGGTGAGTAAGCAAAGCGTTCGAGATACAGGCCGGTGGTTGCACAAATGCTTCACGTCCTGGAAAGATATAGACCACGCCGCGAGAGAGGTCTAGGCCGTAGTATGAAGTAGGTTTTGGTCCAGACCCGATGGTAGTACATGTATGGATAGGTATGGAGTTCTCCGCGAAAAGCCCGGGTGCCACTCGTGCCCTTTTTTAATTGAACGACGCGTACACGACTTCACGAAACGCGTCTGGTGTCTGGTGGGATGTACTGAGCAGCCGGCGCGACGAGAGACTATAGCACTGGATACAGTGGGTTGTAGGTAATTCCAAAAGCTTTGTACCCACTGTATCTACCCACTGTATCTCGTGGAGCGCGAACAGAAGGCGGCTGGGCCTGTGGAAGGCCTGCAGCCAGCCCCTAGTAATCCCGTCTGGTACTCCCAGTCAACGGCTTAATGGCCGGCTGGCTTAATGCGGTCTTCGGCTTTCACGCCGACACAACGTCATGATACTCTTCCCAACGTTTCAAATACCAGCACAAACCGTTGGCATGCCTGCTGTTTGTTTCGGACCTTGACCTTAGAAGCACGACTGACACATCCTCCATCCACGAGCGCATGCAAGCCCATCAATCACAGCAGATCACAGATTACAGGATCATCTGGAGCTTCTGGATTGGACTGAACTCATCACTCATTGCTTGACAAGCTTAGAGGCCCCTCGATTGAGTTGACAAGGCAGGCAGGCAGCTTTTCATGGCTGCCTCGATGGGGACTGCCACGGGGCTGGGTGAGACTCATGTGCCTTGTTGCCAATTTCATCCTCCATTGTCTCAACATGATAAACTCTAACAGTAGTCTCCTAGCTAAACTCCAGGCCGTGACTGATCTGGTCAACAAGCTCAGTGACGACGTCGAAAAGATATCGCTTCTTCCCAAAGGTATATCATCAATCCATCAAGGCTCCATCAGCAGTCAGCAGTTAATCTAAGCCGTCGGTTCTAGATCGAAATGACGCATTGGAAGAGTTGAAGATTTACGGAAGAGACCCTAAAGATGCGGATCCTATTTTCACGGAAAATGTTCGTATGTCCCCTGCGCTACTCTGAACTTCATTGGGTCTGACCTGCTGAAAGGGCATTACCATGCTACTGCGGTATGCATTCCACAACAATTCGAGTGAGACTGCAAGAGCAGCCTTGCGCGTGATCGCAAATGCGATGCTGCTAAAACCTGAGACACGCCATATGTTCGTTCAGGAGAGCTATCCCGCCCAGGCTTGCGCCCGGCTTAAAACCGATTGCTGGGACGAAGAATTTCTCCTCTCGAGAATCCTCTTTCTCTCCACATACGGTACTGATATTGACCTCAAAACTCTGATAGAGGATCACCAGCTTGCAGACCATATTGTCAACAACTTGAAGCGTCATGTCGATCTGCTGGCGGATAAGCAAAAACAGAAACTGGATCCAATGGAGGAAATGGCTCTGGGGGAGACCCTCAAGCTAATGTTCAACGTGTCTCACTTTTGCAAAGCGAAAGTGTCGGCCTTTACGCCAGCTGTGTCTAGTGTAATCTATTTACTCTGCAAGCAGGATATTCCCGACGCAAAACCTCTGGAGGCTCCGTTCAGCCCTCTCATCAACTCGCTCTTGAACCTAGACCTCAAAGCCGACGAGAGCCAATTGTCGCTCTACCCAGGCAATGATCCGTACCAAGTCACCTCCAGAATTGTTGATCTGCTAGATCGTGGGATCAGAGCCTACAGTGAAAATGATTTGGAGACTGTGGTTACTCCAGTCGTGAGTCTTCTTTCAAAGCTATACGAGAACGCGCCGCAAGTCGTCCGTCAAAAGATGAAAGCTGTCTTATTACCAACAGAAGAGGATCGGCAGGCTGTATTGGGTCATGGCGACTCTCTTCCATCAAATTTGCTAAAAAATTCGACAAACCCAACAGCTCCAGCCCTGCGAGATGCTATTTCGCACTTGTTGTTTGACTTGTCAGACAAGAATGCTTCTCTGTTTGTCGAAAATGTGGGCTATGGCTTTGCCTCTGGCTTCTTGTTTCAGAACAACGTGCCCGTGCCCGCGTCTTTGCCCTCAAGTCTGAGCAACACCGTAGGATCACGGCCCCAGAAACCCGTGAATCCTATTACTGGTCAATTCTTGGACAAGGAAAAGTTCGCAAACGCCCCGGAGATGACAGAAGAAGAAAAGGAGCGAGAGGCAGAACGTCTATTTGTCCTGTTTGAAAGGTCTGTATTCCTCGCTTCGATCACTCGCCGTTCCGCACCAAAGCTAACACCTTGTTTCTTGTTCCAGGCTTAAAAAGACCGGCGTCATCAACATACAAAATCCTGTTGAGAAAGCGATTCAGGAGGGGCGATTTGAAGAGCTATCCGACGACTATGTAGAGGAGTTAGATTGACACAGGTGGCTTGGGAATTTTTATGCTTTATGACTTGTCGCGGCCTTTCGGCAATGTTTCCATGATGATTCTTGCTTATTTGATTGGCGTCGATGCCACCAGACCGATGTGATAGAGACACGTTGTTCCCTGAGTGATCCATTCGCGATCGAATTTCTAGGTCTGGGTGGGACTAATCCTGCTGAAACACGCGTGCATACCATAAACGTTAAAACATTTCATCGCCATCATGCCCCGAATGTATGGAGATCCCTCATAAATCATACTTCGAACCGTGAAAGCACCGAGGCGCCCACATTTCTACCTATTACTGCAAGCACTCAAACGCAGTTCTGCTCTATTTCGACCCGACGCTGGCCTCTGTCCAATAAATCTAAACGGCCGATGTCCGTAGACCTCTTTCGTAGTGGATGTCGGACTTGTCGTGCTTATTAAACTCTTACTAAAACTCTACCAGCTCCAGGTTCGCCTTCGTCAGAGCTCGGTGACTGGGGCCAGTTTTGGCGAGCGTGACGGCCACAATACATTCCTCAACTTTTTCTTCTTGGATCTCAGCGGCCATAGTCATCTTGACATTCTGCTCGACCTCAGCCCGTGGAAGAGCTCACCGTGCTGCCAAAAAAGTACAAGCAACTGTGTAGTATATCCTACCCCACATGAGCTCTCGAGACATCGAGGTTTCAAGAAGATTTTGCTATGGCAAATGTACAATAAACACGACTAAGGAGATCGACGAGTCTATCGCGCTGGCAGGAGCTATATTTCGTGGGCCAATTTCTAGTGATAGCTTGGAATTGTTCTGGCAGCTCTTGGGAATTTTGGGGCCGGGAGTGGAAGGGGGGAACAAGTGCTACGCTTGGTGTCGATGAGGCGGGAGATGCAAGACAGAGAGAGGACCAAAAAAGAAATTCCGCATAATGGACTCTTAAGCACAAAAGAAAGAATAGAGCGAGGGCCGCGCGTATCTCGGCTTCAAAAATAGAAATTCCTGCATGAGGTACGAGCCCTTAATGTGCAAGTATTTATGCACGCACAATGTATGTAGAACACAAAAAACAACACATATCAGGAATACAGGGCCAAGAACTCAAAAAACCGAGTGGCGGTATGCTGCCGTGACTGTTCCTCGCGGAAGGTCCCTCAGCCAGTTTTATCTCCTTGTTCACTTCGATTTCAATCTGATCACATATGCCCATATACCAAGATGGATTCACGAATCCAAACGGCTGTCGTCAAAATTATGCATTCCTTTTTAGACTCCGACCACTAATATGACATCGAATGGTGTACTCCCGAGTCACTATCATGTAACGTTCAAAAGTTGTGGTTCATTCGTTGCCTACTATTTTAGGCAAATGCAGTCGATATTTCCATGATCCGTAGTAAACACCCGCAGAACCTTGCCCCAACACTCCCCAAAAACCAGAAACACTCTAAGCGAAAGTGGAGGGTCGCTTCGCGCTGAAAAGCTGCTTGGTACTGGCCTTGCTGATACGATGGGGAAGGGGAAAGCTGAGTCCCTTGGTGAGAAGTTGCTTGATATATGGGCGCTTGACGTCCTCACTCTTCTCGAGTTCGACGACGCGGAGAATCTGCATGTCGCTGTTAGTGACTTCATCTTGAATACCGAAACTCAAAGCGGGGTTCATGGTGTACGTACGTGGATCGACCTGAAGCGAGCTCGGTGGCGAGCGGCCATGTCGGAGTAGAGGGACTCAACAGCATCGGTGCGGGACATCTCCCGATACTCCTTGTACATGTTGTGTGTACCGGAGCGGGAGTCGTATCGCAGCCAGACTCCGAAGTTCTTGACTTTCTGGGGGTGCTTCTCGTGAATCTAATGCCAAGACATGAGCCTTCTGTATGAATGACAAAATGGTAGTTCTGGTGTGCTCACGGTCTTGACGCTGACAATCTCGCCAGTAGCCTTCTTGACCTTGCGGAGACCGCGCAAGAAATACCAGAATCGGGACTTGGCGACCGTCTCGTTAGGAGCGAAGATAGTCATGCGATACATGTCCGGGGTCGGGTTGGCCTCGGTGGGCAAATGGCGCCCGACGACCTCGTATTCTTGAAGACGACCTGCGACGCGAGCCCCGTCAGCGTGAATACATTGAGACAATATAAAAGAGATGGATGAGAGGCGTTCGATCGGAGTCTGTCGGAGTGTGGTTGGTCATCGATGGGAAGAGCGATTTTGCGACATCGTAAGTCGTCGTCGGAGTGTTGCTGCAATTACCAGCTCGTGGATCTCATTGGTTTTTAAGTCGTATGGTCTCGAGGGGGGATAACGGAGTTCAAGTTCGGCTACTTTTATCGTGGAAAATGGCGACATCCAAAAAGTTGAACATATGTCGACGATATCAAAATCGTCGCTGTGGTCGTCGAATTCGATCGATGTCCGCATATTGATCATTTGACGCCGGTTCCTTGCTCATAGAATCCATTTGTGCTGGGAAGATGGAGAGAGAGATAATATGCTTACCCATCTAGAAATTTGTTAGCGCACGAGATTGTAAGATCGAATAAACAACTTACGATGATTATGGTAAATGTCGTCCGGGACTGGCGAAATTTGATGATTGTCGAAGGTGAAGTAGACTCCGCGATATTTTTTTTGTGTGCGGACGGTGGGGAGGGCACTTGAGATGAGCACTGCAGGGCTTGAAACCCGCCAGCGATTGGCTGAATTGAAAGGCTTGGATCCATAGATTGCCGAGCTTGATCTCACGTGTAGAGTCACGTTACCTAAGTTGCTTGACTTTTCATATGAGCCAATGAACGTCTTTCTAGTTCACCCGCGCAAACAGTACAGCTGAGTGGATCTTGTCGCCGAAGTGACACTAGTAAACGATAGACTTTATCCATGCAGGTGGTACATGCACCTTGAACAGCACATGTCATTAAAGCGGCTCTTTGCCCAGACGTCTTTTTATTAAATCTTGAAGCATCGAACAAAGACTCGGCTTCAGTATGAATGAATTGTTCGAAGAATTCGCCAAAGCCCATACTCTTAACAATGGATATCTCCTCGCACAGACCTTATCACCTGTTGCACCACCGAATAACACTCATCGACTGAAACAAATATGGCAAAGCACCAACTCCCACAGTGCAAGGGGCGATATCAAGCATTTCATTAAATCACAATACAACTCTCAAGGAAGGTCTCTAGATCATGAAGAACTGAACGGATGGGTGGAGGTATATGTAGCGTACTGGAACGCACTTGGTGAAATTTTGGCAGGGGAAAGCGGCAAAGTACGTAGCGTCCATATTGAACTCCTTTACAAGATTAGCTTGCTCACCTGAATCAGTCGTCTTGGACAAAAGTCTATGATTCGTGGAAGGAGCTGACTTCGATGCTCATTCGAGGCTACAACAACGCTGGCTTTGAAGCATGGTCGATCCCTAGTTTGTACATGATTGGCAAGTACCTGAGGTTGTTTGCGATCAAATCCGACGATGAGCGAAGCCGAAACTCGACGGAAAACTCCGGCTCCTCGACCTTGATGCAAGACGATTTTGACCCTGAGCTGGACAAGCAAGGTCAGCTGAGAGACTGCGAACAGCACCTTAAGCGCATATTTACGTTGTGTCTCAACGACAGGTATGTTAGCATCACATTTGAGTGTAGGCGCAAGCTAAGCATACCAAAAACAGGGCACCAATAGAGGAATCTCGAAAATGGGGAATCTACTTTGTGATCAACCTGCTCTTCAAGACATACTTTAAGCTTAATTCCGCGTCTTTATCAAGAACCATTCTCAAAACATTGTCTGTTTACAACGACAAGGGAGATATGCCTCCTTTAGAAGCATTTCCAAAAGCTCAGCGTGTGACATTTAAATACTACGAGGGAGTGTTGTTCTTCCTTGAAGAAAACTATGTTCAGGTAGAATACCCGATCTCAATGGATTGGCAAGTGCTAACAGTGGGACACAGGCTGAGAAACACCTCATTGATGCTTGGCAACTTTGCCATAAGGATGCCAAGAATAACGTAGAGTAGGCAGAAATCTACGCATCTCCTTTAGTCCAGTTGCTGATATCTGACAGGCGCATCTTGATGTACTTGATACCATGCAGATTACTGACTAGTCACGTCCTCCCAACAAAAGAGCTCCTTCAAAATTATCCGCGACTCCAAGAGCTTTTTCTGCCGCTTGCGCAATGTATAAAGAAGGGCGATTTGCGATCTTTCGATCTGGAGCTGCAGAAAGGGGAGGATGTGTTTGTCAAAAGACGCATCTACTTGACCCTCGAACGCGGCCGGGATATTGCTCTGCGCAATTTGCTTCGTAGAGTCTTTATTTCCGGTGGCTTTGATGGGCCAAAGGAAGGCGAACAAAACCCGGTACGCAGGACAAGAATACCTGTTGCAGAATTTCGTGCCGCAATGTGCTTGTTCAGTGGGGATGAACACATTGATGATGACGAGGTGGAATGCCTGCTGGCAAACATGATCTACAAGGTAAGCTAAGCTATCCTGAGCTGGTCCTGTGAGCGAGTAGCAATAATGCTCGAAGGCTATTGTCAAAAGACGCTTGACTGCTACCGCGGCAGGCCTTTTCAGCCCTGTACGGGTCCCGGAAGGCAGCTATGTATTGATTCACTTATACGCGATTGCAACTGATTCGCAGCGACACCACTAACAATGTTTAGGATCTTATGAAGGGTTATATTGCGCGAGACAGAGGTATTGTGGTCTTATCTAAAAAAGGAGCTTTCCCAGGGACGGGTATTTAAGCCATGTACGACATCATCCATCGGTGATACCTCAAAATTTGGGAAAACGACCACTGAGAGGACAATCACATAGTACTACCACGTCTCACGGACTTGATGGTAGTCTATGTATATGAATGAACACCTCTGGTTAGATAATTAACGGCGTACTAAAAATGAAGCTTGGAGGAGACTGGGCTGAACGACATTTCAGAGAAATGGTTGAGTCTATTCTTTGCAGCTTGCTCAACTGCATATTAATATTCTTCCCACAAATAGGTACTTCCTATGTTACCTCATTCTGAAGCTAGGATACGTTCTGCTCAAGAAAAAAATCGCTGACTTTGAACTGACACCATATAAACTATGTATAAGTCACTGCCGCCCAAATAGAAGAGCCTCCGGCTTCTCTGAGTCAATACCACCATGCCAAGGGTCACATTGGGTGTTGTATCAGGCATCTATCACAAGGTGTCACTCTGATCCATGGCCATACACACACGCATCGGATCAATGTTGCGAGGCAGTATGTATTTGATCACTCCATTTTTCGCGATCCTATCTTAGATATTAGATATTTGGTGTTTCTTTCTATACACGGCCAGACATTGACTAGAACAACTGTCTCAAAAAAATTATTCTTGACATTGTGGCGCATAAGGAACGTTCAGAAAGCAATCATGCCAATTCCACATCAAGGACAAATTTTCCTGTGGCATCTTTCCCAAAATTGAGGTATTATCCCAAAAATCGAACTCGCGTAATGCATGGCATAGGGCTTTGAACTTCTGATGTTTTCTAAGATGAGAAGTGTCGTGATTAAGCCATGGTTCGGAAAACAAAACGCTGAACTGAGCTGAGTGTTTTGTACAAGTACTACCCGAAAACAATGACAGCAACAGACGACAAACCTGAGAAGCTGCTGCGGAAATGCAACGAGTGAGGAAGAGCCCCTCCTCAGTATGGAAGGGACCACAGCGAAGAACATTAAAACAGATATACAATGAGACACGCCCTATAACCCAGTGAAGAACATGGTCCCTTTCTCAGTCTCGTAATGCCTGCCCATATTCAACGGGAGGCTTTCTTTCTCATGAATCAAGACAAAGCAGAATGAACATAAACAACACACGTGATGGGCATTAGACATGATGCCCGGATCGTGGCGTGCCACTAATATAACATAATGTTAGCGATTAAAATAAATGGAAAGCAATTACACAAGAAATTCGACCTACTGTACAGATGAAACATCATCGACATGATTGCACAACGCCACAAAAAGATCAAAAAAGAGCTGCGTGCCACCATTGTACATTTCAAGTTGCATTGTCCCGCTGCGCTTAAAAGTACCCCGAGAACGAATAATGAGAGCCAGATAATGAGCACGCAGTTTGGAGTCAGTGTCGGGTGTATGAGCATAAGCATAGCGCGCAGATGCCAGAATGGTGCTACATTGAATGCCAGATTCTGCGGGTTTGTTAGTAAGACAAAAAGAAGTTGTGGCAACGAGAGGTCGGAACACATGGTTGCGACGCCAACTTACGCAAGCCTTGCTTTCGAAGAGCCAACTTTTTCAGCTCTTCCAGGCCGTATTTTTGAGCGGCACAATAGATGACAGTGTCTCTTAGCAAGTATCCGTCGATGCCACGATGATATACTGTGCTCTCCGCAGTCCGTTCGACACCGTCAGGTTCGAGTTTATAGGAGTCACGACGTGTATCATATGTGAGTCGGGGGGAATAATCTCCTTTATAGAGATATTCGAGAACGGAACTAAAGATTTCGGGCTCTTCCTCTGGAAGAGCGATTTTCTTGGCCGCATAGCCCATAGAAGAGTTTCGAAGAGCGTTGTTAAAGAAGGGACTGGAACAAAGAACGCCCTCGTGAGCGGCGAAGAGCCTTTGATCTGATCCAATAACAAGTGTCACAATGGCGGAAGACATGTTTCTATTTCCTTTCATTAGCGAAAGATGATTAGCAGACCGAAAACAGCTTGTCACGTACCCCCTTATGGTGCTGTCATCGTTGAATGTGGCGATGAAAGCCGTAGTTGGTCTTTTGTGTCGATTTTCATGACGTCTTTTACTCACACACCTCTCTCTACCGAAAGAAGAGGTAAATTTCGACACTTTGTGGCTCTTGAAGAAACTCTTGCTTGATGATGAAACCGGACCGCTGAACATGTTGACAGCGGCTGGGGAATATATTAGTGGACAGTAGTATCACCAATTAAGATAGAGCGAACGTAACCCCAGAATGCATAATAAAATGATATAGAATACAAGAGAAATACAGACGAGTAGAAAGATGAAGTCCGATTTTAATGGTCAATGTCGACGAGGTCGCGTAATGACCTATCTCAGGCGACAAGAAGATTTTGCAGAAAAGAATTGGCGCGAAGTGAGGCGGAGACACTCCTTTTATATTTACGGGCCATCCGTGCTTGTAGGCACCGATCTGTTACACCAGACTCATCGCTACCACCCTACCACCCAGAGACATGACCATGGTCAGGGGTTGGTGCTGGGGATAGCTTCGAGTTTTACACGTCGACTTCGTAAAGCGGGACACGCCAGACCTACGCGTCATCACGTGATGCTTTCAATGCAACTGGAGTCGGCTTAGCAGTGGGGCTGGGGCTGTCCCTCATTACCAAAGAAGCAGGATGAAGCTTCGCAGGTGGGCAGTGCCACGAAGCAGTACCAGTGCCAGTGCCACACTGTTCTCTGTGAACGTGGACGAGGGTATCTTGAGTCGTGACAGTTCCTGGTCTATCGTTAGAAGAGAATTTTCAACGGTACTGTAAACGTTATTAGAGCATTCCAGCCTTCGCACAAAGACAGTCTGAACCGGAGACCTACTGTCGGATACGCGTCCTCCACTCATGAGTGCCATTATCACAGTGTTTCTTCGCCTGAGAGTGGTTGGTGCGATGCAACCAATTTAAAGCTGAACACGGTCTGGGATGACTCAACTTTCCTCCTTGTGAATTGGTCTGGTCTGGTCTGCTTACTTTAGCAGGGCTTGCAACGCATGGCAAACTTCCTTTCGGATTCGCTGGATTCAGAAAAAAGTGTCAGCCAAGCTCCATGTCTCTGGCATGTGGCGCTGGTTCTCTGTGACTCTGCGACTCTGCGCGCACCACCCTCACTCGCAGTCTGATGCCGTGATCTTGATCAATATGCATTGCCGAGGGTGAATTTTCGCATGTCCATTTGAAGGGTTATTTTTCTAGTTTCTTCAGCTCGGTAGGGCAACCACTTTTGCAAATCCGAGGCAGTACACGTCCCGGGAGGATTGGTGAAGAATGGGTGTTATTTCCAACTTGTCGCCAGGGGAAGTTTGTTACGAAGGTACGGCCCAGCCAATCAAGCAGCACGGTATCTTGAAGGCGTCGTATCTGGGAAGAGCTGTACTTTTAAAGAACCGCAGCCGTTGCTCATGATTGGCAGGCGGATTTCAGATCTCAAGGGAAAGGTATTATTATGCGCCGAGGCTGTAGACTGTACAGACCATGAACTTCTGCATGTATACTTAAGTACGTTAGCTCTCGGGAGTCCAGTGCTAGAACCGTGGCGCCCGGAGCTGTGTAATAGCTGGCAGAAAAAAAGGCCCCGCAGAAACAGGCTGATGTCACCATCACGATTGGGACTGGAAGCTTTGCGCCGATTTGGTGGTGGGGTGCACGTCAACGGTCTGGGCTGCTTGCCCAAGAGTCATCACCCAAACTTCGGTTCAATCCTTTGTTCCGCTTCTTGTCGCCTTTGATTTTCCCTCACTGAGCTTTATGGCCTGTGTAGCTATCCGATTCTTTGTTAACTTTACTCTCTCCCCACAAACCCCTCCCTTTTTCTCTCTCTCCCCCTCTCGCCCCCTCTCTCTCGATTGCTACGGACAAGACATCTGGATTTTCTTTCCTTAGCCACGGTTCTGGACATTGTCTACCAGTCTCTTTGAGCTGTTCCATTATTTACAGATCCAAAAGTCTTGAACGGTGCCGACCATGTCGTCCGCGTCAGAGAAGGAAATCGGCCATCCGCAACATATCGACATACAAGACGACCGAGTCTCGCCTCGCGAGAATGACGAAGATGCAAGTCACGGCATGAAAAACAGCAAGGGATGGGATGGGAAGCTGCGGGTTCCAAAATCCACACTCTTGTCGAATCCAGAAGCGCTTTCGGACCCCGAGTACTCCGATGAAGACAATGTGCTTCCCGGCGACGAGATTCGAGCCGATGAAGGTACGCACACAAGTATTTTCACTCAGCTGTGCCTCATCAACTGACGAGTTCGAATTCGACTCTCCAGACTTGCTGGAAGGTGAAAGCTCCGATAGTGAAGAAATCATGTGCACGCATTCCCGCATCAGATCTATAGCTTCCCTTCGACTAGAACGTTTCAAATGCGTGGCCCGAATTTGCCTTCGGCAGAACAATATCCAAGAAATCGAAGGACTGTCACCGTTGGCCGCTACCCTGAAAGATCTCGATCTCTATGACAACCTGATTTCACACATGCGAGGACTAGATGACCTTAAACACCTCACAAGTCTGGACTTGAGTTTCAACAAGATCAAGCACATCAAGAATATCAGCCATATGACGGAGCTGAAGGATCTTTTCTTGGTCGCAAATAAGATTAGCAGAATCGAAGGTTTAGAAACCTTTGAAAAACTGACTTCGCTAGAGCTCGGGTCGAACCGCATTAGAGAATTAAAGAATCTAGACAACCTCAAAAACTTGAAAGAGCTTTGGGTGGCCAAGAACAAAATTACCGAGCTGACTGGTTTGGGCGGCCTACCAAACATACGTCTTCTCAGCATTCAATCGAACAGAATCCGGGATCTATCGCCCCTCAAAGATATCCCGGGACTCGAAGAGTTGTACATCTCTCACAATATGCTGGATAACCTGGAAGGCATCGAAAACAATATTAACCTCAAAATCTTGGACATTTCCAACAACCAGGTCAGCAGTCTCAAAGGGTTGGAGGGCTTGGCCAATTTGGAAGAATTATGGGCCAGCTACAACCAGATTGGCGATTTTAACGAGGTGGAAAAAGTGCTCAAAACCAAAAAGGCCTTGTCGACAGTTTATTTTGAAGGCAATCCGCTCCAGCTTCGTGGCCCAGCTCTTTACAGAAACAAGATTCGGTTGGCTTTGCCTCAAGTAAAGCAGATCGACGCCAGTATGTTTGACGCCGACATCTCCCTCAGTGGAAAGCAATGATTGCTAACTATTTTCGCTCTAGCATATGTGAGAGTATAACATACTACGTCGATCAGCGTTTTAAGGGAAACAAACAATAGCATCAAGCAGGGTGTTTAGGCGTTAAGCTATATCTTCATTTGTAGACAAGCACATCCTCATCTTAAGTGTTTGGAGAAAGAAGGAGGGGGAGCAAGGCCGGGCCGTTATCTCTAACCGATTGGCAGTGCAGCACATTAGGAATATCATGTCACTATCACTCAACCTGGCCAAGGAATAGCACCATTTTTTGAAACATCATTTAACTTTTTTCCCCCATACGTTACATCTAAGTCGTCTATTCTCATCTTGACTGATTCACGCCGTAACTCTTCACAATCACGAGTATATTCGCGTTCAGATTTTAGACAGATTTTGGAAATCAGCCGAGAAGCTTAGTCAAAGATTGACAATTTGCTAGTTTGGAAATACTGGAGAAATGCAGTTAGCCTTTTATGAACACAGGGTAGAAACACACAGTCATCTCAAACTAACATTTGTAGGCTGATTGAATCTCATGTTCAGGTCCATCTTGGCAATTCTGTCCATATCTTGTTGGTCTAGGTTGAAGTCGGTACTCTCCAGATTCTGTGTCATGACACCAGGACGGGACGTCTTGGGGATGACTGCCAGGCCCTGCTGACTTGCCCACCTCAAGAGAACTTGAGCCGGTGTCTTTTTGTGCTTGGTGGCCATGGCTGTGATGGCGTCATGCTCCATGAGCGGTGTAACATTCTTTGCCCGGTCCATGTCAAGCTCAATGAAGCCTGTAGGGCCGAACGATGAATAGGCCGTGACGGCGATTCCCTCTTCCTTGGCCAAGCTTACGAGATTCCGCTGTTGCAAGTAGGGATGCAACTCAATCTGAAGGGTGGCCGGTCGGATTCTGGCATACTTGAGCAAGTCATAGATGCCCTGAGCTTGATAGTTCGAGATACCGATGCTCTTGGTCAAGCCTGCGTCAACCAGAGACTCCATGGCCTCCCAGGTTTGCTGGTTGGTCGTCTTGCTCCATCGGACTTCGCTCTTGCCATCGTAGAACCAACCGGGGGGGTAGCGCACCGAAGGGTCTACATATTCAAGGGCGACGGGGAAGTGGATAAGGAACAGGTCAAAGTAATCGACCTGCCAGTCTGCGAGTTGTCTGCGGCAAATGGGCTCGACTCTCTCCTTATCGTGAAAAGTCTGCCACAGCTTGGAAACAATAAAGAGGTCCTCTCGCTTGACGATGCCTTCTTTGATGGCTCTCGCGACGCCTTGTCCGCATTCCTTCTCGTTGCCGTAGTCTATTCCAACATCACAAATGATTAATTTTCTCTTTCTCCTCTGGTCACTCAACAAAGTCATATGATGAAAATTCTCCCCCATGTGTTATATGAAACATACCGCAAGCTCCGTCGAACAGCCGGTAGCCAGCCTTGATGGCATTGTACACGGTATCGGCGCAAGTAGTCGTGTCGACTTTCCACAAGCCGAAGCCCACTTGGGGCATCTCATGGCCGCTGTTGAGCTTAATTGAAGGAGTCATTCTTTCAAACGAGAAGGGAATTCTGACCAAAAAGAAGAAGAAGAAGAAGAAGAAGGAAAAGAAGATGAGTGCAATTCGTTTAAGAAAAAGATTGTTTCTTTTTTTCGCGTCAAGTACGAGGTAAACCAGAAATGATGTGGTACAAGCCAGGGACTAGCTACTTATTTATACACAGAAAGCATTCCCCCATTTCTAAGACCAAAACGGCAATGGCATTACTTCAAAAACATGGCCCGTCCCCGATTGGCAAGGTTAACTTTTTGCCTTGAGCCTGACCCAAGTCCGCCTGTCCACTTGGTGCAATTCGTGTCTGCCGTGGAATACGAATACCGATCCCATACTGTGATCAGCTGTTCCGGAGAGGGGCGGCTCTATGTGCGGGGAAAGGGTCGATTTGACTTTGTTTCCCCCTCACAGGAAAAGAAAGAAAAAAAGCCAAGTGCTTGAATTGGCAAAAGAGGAGCATTTTAGCCTATCCCGCGCTTCTTCTTCTTCTTCGGCTTTTTGGCCCATCTTTCCCACAGTTGGGAAAGTGGGTGTGGTGATTGGAGGAGGGTGGAAAGGAGGGGGGTGGAGTGGGTTGGTTCCGGATCCGGAGAATTCAGTTTTGTTGAAGAATAGAATTCAGAATTATGAATTGTGCACTTGTGACAGTTGTGCTGCTGACGTAAACAATCATTTTTGTGCTTTTCTTTTTTCGACGTTGACTGTGTGCACTTTATGCACTGCATACATGTATCGTGTATCGGGAATTCACCTCCTCGCTTCCCGCCTTTCCATGATTTCTTGTTCCTTCAGCCTGAAGCCTGCGTGAGCTCCTTCTCCCGCAGACTGGCCGCGACCCCACGCGGATAAAGTCGAGCGAAGGGGTAGTCTCCCCTCCCCCCTCCTCCATGCTGTCATGCGCCCGAATGGGAACGCAGTTCTCGTTGACTCCTCGCGATGTGCGGGGCCGACGCGGCTGAAGCCCCTTGATTTGCGCTACCTTAACCTTGGAGATGGGTATGTGGATATTTGCTTGTGGATGAGAATTGTCTATTACTACATGTGACTTGAACATGTGTACATATGGTGTACTATGTAGAAGAGCTGATCCTGATCAGCTTGCAGATGCTTTATCTGCTTTTGGAGATTTTCTCACTCACATGACCGTCAAGATTTGTTTAACCCCTCCATGGCAAGCCCGCGGAATCGTGTACAAAACTCATGGACGTCTTAGAACGGAGTATACCATCGCCTCGGCTATCATGAAGCTGACTCGTTCTTTTCTCATTTCCTACTAAACCGAATCTCTCAGTATCATGTATTTTTGTTACCATAATTACTTAATTTTAATTTTTTTTCATTATATTCGCAACGCTTGAGAGTCGAGATATCGAATCGAAAACTTGATCCCTCCCTTCGTGACCCAAAGTGAACGAAACGCTTTCCAACACAAACAAGTTGTCATCTAGATGAGGCACAAGACCATTTCTTCCACTCCTGTCCTCTCGTGCTTTTCTTTGATCCACGCAACATAGCATGGCTAGCTATTAGCGCTACCGAACTGACATTGACACGTCCCGATACCTGCGGCAACGTCGGCAATCAAATTGTTCGAGGCATCTCTGCACATCGGTTGTCCAACGGTCGAGCCCAACGATTGAACAATCTGCACGTCCCCTGGCCAAGCTGAATTCTCGGCATGGCGCCTGGGCGGGTTGACAAGTGTGCTACCACGCTTCCGCGTGTACAGAGTAGCCTGGAAAGTGGTGTCGATATATGTGCACTTTGCAGCTCGATTTGTAGGTGAACCGGCATCAGACGGCGTGACCGTTTTGTTCATGAGAAAGGAGAACTCAAATCGTTCCGTCGGCTGGTTGTAGTCTCGGATTTTCATGCTGACGTTCTGAAAGTCCGGTCCAAAGGGATTGTCGGTCGAGGTGATGGTGTAGGTATACTGGTTGAGCTGCAGAATGTCCCAGTAAAAGACAGAAGATTCACCTGGTCGTCCAGTGCCACATGTCCAAGTGGTGTTCTTGGAAGTACAACCCGCCTCGGTCTTTTGCAATGATGTCTTGAAGAGAAATGACCCGGCAGGGAAAAGCGCGCCAAAAGAGTCGTCGTCATCTTCGATCTGTCTGCCTTGCGTTGATACTCTGTTTGGCCAGGGAGGAAGAGAAATGAGGGTTAGTCAAGCTTTTCAAAGGCTTTTTTTTTTTTTTTTTTTTTTTTTTTTTCCTCCATGTCAACCCCCTGCATCAATTCATGGAGCATCAAAACTCACTTATTTCTCAGTCCCAAAGGCAGTGCAATAGCCAATGTCACGAGAATAACAACAGTGACCACGCCGATAGTCATCAAAAACCGCCGAGAACGTTTCCGATGAGCGAACCATTGCTTCTCGTCCAAATCACCACTGTCAGGCGAAGCACCGCCTTTACTCCTTCCCTTTTCTCTCACCAAGTATGGAGAAGACATGTATCCCGTACTCGTGATTGTGCTTGACGACCCGGACGAAGCTCGGTAAGGTAATTGGTAGGGTGATGACATGCTGCGGTCAGAGTGCTTCCTCGGAATTCGAAGTGGTATACTGGGAATGGCACCTGGATTGTAGACCTTTTGCCGAAAATCCGTCACGACGTGTAGCTTCACCGGCGGCGGCGCACCAGGTATAGAAGCAGCCATCGGTGATACTTTGTCTCCAGACTCATGAGAACTCGCGGCAACGGAGTCGACCGGGATTTTCTCCTCTGTTGTTTGACGGCAATCCATTATCCAGACCGACGAGAAAGAAAAAGATGGCACTGATGAAAAATCAAGCATGCCGTTCTTATTGCGCGCTGCACTATGTTCGTCTTGGCCCAACCCAAACAAAAAAAGGGTGTCGATAATATCTCTCCTACACAGCTTTCACGCTTGGTGTATCAAGGCAACGGAGTTTAGGGAGGAGAGAAGAGCACGCAGAAGGCAAGCAACGCTTCTTTAGAGAAATGAATTGAAATCAGAAGGAGATTCTCTTTGTCCCTTGAAGTTCCCTTGAACATTGCGTCAACTTCCCTTGATACTTGTAGACGAGACATTTTTTTTTTGTTTTTTTCCCACATTGTACTTGTACTCCCTTTACGAGCCCAGCCACACCGGCTCCTCATCACCGGAGTATCCTCATCCATTGTTGTGCCGATCCCGTTTTCAATAACAACAAGAAGACGAAGGCGAAGAAAATGGCTGAAGATGGGGAAACTGGGGAAGATGAAGAGAAAAAATAAGCAAATATATGAAACAACAACAGTTACGACGGAGCGCCGACCAAAGGGAGATGAGCATTCTTAAAATGAAGCAAAGGCAGACGACCAAGGCAAAGCACGATACTAGTCAAGATGGCGGTTTTGCTAGTCCATTGGCAGGCAAGACCATGTCTACCTAGTGAACAAACATTGAATTGTCTCCCTTTTTGTTTCTCCCTTTGCCTTTCCCCTTTTTTTTGGCGGGGGCCCTAGCGCGAAGTATGCGAACAGTGGCAACTGGCTGGCATAGCAGCGTTTAAAATGACAATCATGTACAGAAGGTCGATTGAGGCAAGTCGACTCTTTGGCCGACAGGCTCCGTTATGTTGAAGATGAGGAGCATTGCGCAGACCATGCGCTGGATGTTCCGAGATCAGGAATCAGGTTGCTTTGCAGGGTTGGGGGTGGGGACCGTATAAGTATTGAAATGTATAGATGGTCCTTTGAACAATAAGACGCACATACAAGGAGCACACACACACACACACACACACACACAACACAAGAAGTAGTACAGAAACAAAGGCTAGGAAAATCAGAAAATGGTCCGCAATCCCAGTGACTGAGAAAGAAAAAAAGGGCCTCGCTCCAAGTTTTAAGACACATCCGATTTTGGTGTGGTAGCTTTGCATTAGCTTCGATCTCTTTTTTTCTTTTTTCTTTTTCTTTTTCTTTTTTTTTTTTTTC
>SRPT01000211.1:0-40845 GCA_018360205.1 Claviceps digitariae
GGGGGGGGAGGGGCGTTTAGAATGCAATTTTACCTTGATCCAATGATAAACATTGACATTCTTCCAACTGCAGTCTGCATGGAGCCGCAGTTCCTTGTGTTTCGCCATCGTTTGGCACGTAGGGAGCTGCACATTTGCTTCAATCTCCGTCGCACCCCACATATGCTCCAAGCCCAAGTCCAGATCACCGAGCAAGTTGTTCGCCGGCTCTGGCAGCGGCTCGGCCGACCGACCTTGTTGTGCAGCCTCTCTTATCCGCCTGAGGTTGGCCATCTCTCGGGCTTGACGGCGTTGCTCGGGACTAAGCTCGCCACCCTGCACCGTGTTCACCTCCGATGTCGACCAGTTGGAATCCAGTGGTTTGCCAGCGGACTTTTCCAGTAAAAGAATCTTGCGTACCGGATCTTTTCGCGTAACTCGCTTGTCGGTCGTCCAATACTCTATGGACTCTGTGACGTAGACCTTCAACTTGTGCACTTGTACTTTGGCCAACGGGGTGAGTTTGAAAGCAATGGGAATTTTGGATCCAAGGGGGAAGCTTTTGCCCGATATGACAATGTCGTAGTGAAGCTGATCTTCCCACCGTCGCGAGATGGAGATGGGTTCGCTCATCTCCAGTGACATCTGATCCGGTAATCGGACCACCGAGAGCTCCTTGACGCCGTGCAACTTTGGTTTGAAAGCGCCCGCGCGGTCGATGCTGGCATGAAGTTCCCACTTGACAGAGCCGTACTGCAGCTTAATGGTTTCCAGTTGATGGTGGTCGATGGGCAGCTCGAAATTATAATCATAGGTCCCAGGATAAAACACTTTGTAGCCCTTGGCTTGCGCCGTCGACGTTGCTCCGTTTTCGCTTTTACCAAAACTCCGCGACTGTGTGCTTTGAAGAGAGAGTCGTTTGAGTTGTTTGGCTGTCAAGCCATTTCTCGATGATGATGATGATGACGACGACAACGACTCCGAGGGCCCCAGCATGCTGACGGGACGCCGTTTCTGTTGCGGCAAGACGTTGAGATTAGTGCTGCTTGAGTTCGCCGACCCAGTTTTCAGCTTGTACGTGCATTGATCGCCGTATTCGCTCTCCCAGCCGTCGTGCATGACGTTGAAAAAGGTCAGAACCTGGGTTCTGAGGCCCTCCTCCTGGCAGACTTCTTGTCGCAGTGGCGGGATGCCTTCGGGCCACTCAGTGCGAGCACGACCCATCAGTTTGAGTTGGATGGCCTTGATCTTGACGTTCTTGGTGATATTGAGCTGTAAGCTCCCACGAAGGAGGGCTGTTCCGCCATGGCCGTCTCGAGGTGCATGACCGGCATGGTCAAAACCATGCAGGAAGATATTGCGCTCCGCGAGCAAGATGGAGCACGAGATGCCGCTGCCAGTTGCCACGGGTTTGGGGACCTCGACTACGACCGAGCTTGCGATGGATTTGGAGGAGCGAACGGATACGAGGCTGTTTCGGCGACTCGAGATGCTGCGACCAGACGAGGGGGGAGCGAGGGAGCTCCCAGCGACAGCAGACATGTCTGATTCCGCCTGACGGTGTTGGTGATGTGGGCGAGATGAGTGGGGCTCGATTCTGGTCTGCGCAGCCGTCTGTGGCCGCACGTCGTCATAGGCTGGAGGCAGTGGTATCCTGGTCGCAGCAGCGGTGCTTGCCGTCGCGGGGCTCGTAGAAGGGCGCAAACTCTCGGGCGTGGATACTGAACGTCCCGAGAAGGAGGAGATGAGCTTGCCGAGCAGTTGGGACGCAGTTGAGTTGCCTCTCTTGTGGTGATGGGTACCGGCCTTGCCGCTGTTGTTATTGAGGCGACTACTGCTGGTGCTAGTCGCGTTACTGTTGCTGTGGCTGCTGCTCGCCCTGGTGTTGGTTGCGGCACCGGTGCGGGCGTTGTTGCTGGCGTTGGTGCTGAGGCTGGCACTGGCACTGGCACTGGCGTTGGTGCGGGCGTTGGTGCCGTGGTGGTTGGTCGCGACCGCCGATGGTGAGATATCCAATGATGGGATCGTCGCCGGATCAAGATTTGGTGTCATTGATCTTCTGCCGCGCGCGTTTTGCGATTTGCTGGCCCTGAGTTTGGCGTCGGGTCGAAGTTCGCGAGGGATATACCCGGCTGGAAAAGTGACAATGTGAATTGCGTGCGGTCTGTTTCGTCTGGGGCCGATGAGCGGCGCAGGGAGATGTTCTGGCAAGGATCTTTGCTGGTCGGCAGGCGTCTCTGGACGATAGTAGATGCCGCTATTGTTTGTGGGGAGCCAAGATGCTGATCGACGACGACGTGGATGCGGATGCGGGCGCGGATGCGAGAGCTGGTTCTGTTGCTGGTTCTGGCTCTGGTGCTGACGATGCTGCGACGAAGCTGGCATCATGTTTGGAGTTAACGGAGGTTCCTTGGTTTTTGTCTTGCTTGCTGCCTCTTTTGCCGTTTTGAGTGGCCACACGATGCAACCATCTGGGGGACTCTAGAGATGCGGGATGCGGGCGAACAGCACTAGCCAAAGAAACTCATTCTAGAGCTCCGAACCACAATGAGATTGATGGCTTGATGACAATGGGAATAAGCAAAGAATGGATGGTGTTAAGAAAAAAGGGCGGGGAAACGATAAAATAGTGAGGAGAAATGCGAGGCGGCTTGTTGGTTTTGTTTTTGTTTTTTCTTTTCCTTTTTTTTTTACTTGACCCGTCCTCGACACTGGCTGGTTTGGAACAGCAAGGTCTCGTATTCTTGACCGGATCTGGCAAGTATGGAGTCCTTGTTCTGAGATGCGGTCGGCTGTCAATGCAGTCGGCGCCAATGCAAAACTGCATAAAGCCAAGTGGGAATCCAATTAGGCGCAACGCTGACAGGCACATGCACCGAACAAGCTGGTATTCGAGCCGCTCCACCAGGTTCAGGAGCCCTTTTCTGGCGTTTGGAGGCTGGACGGAGACAGTTTGACAGAGAGAGAGAGAGGAAGAGAGGCTGGTAGTGGGTGGGGGGGGCGGCACGCGAAGGAATTATGGTGAGAGGCTGGGGCAAGAGAAGCATCCAAGGAACATCGTGAGACAGGTGAGACTTGAGACGCGGCTTCACCAAGGATGAAGCACGAGGCCCGAGCAGCTGCAACAAGCCATCGGCTAGCCTGTCATTGATTGACCAGCTGTCGGCCAGTTGTTGGCCAGCTGTGACCAGCTGTCAACCCAGCCAGTTGCACTTGCAAGAAGCCTGCCAAACCACTCGCAGAGGTGGCTGCGATGTGGGCAAAAGTCACAAACCACGGCCAATAAGGCAAAACAGACAGAAGCATGTAAACCAGAGAACCATGGAGAGGGAAGGACGCACCTTGGGAGTTGTCAGATTCCAATTGCAATTGCTCGTGGAGTCGCTTTTTTTTTTTGGGTTCTTCTTCTTTTCGCGCAGATATCACAGAGACGGGCGGCGGGCAGCACTGGGCAGGCGCGACTCAGCGATGTGACCAGCACTTGGGACTCGTCGGCGAGAGCGACACCAGGCACGCACTAAGTTCCAAGGTCAGACACTGCCCAGTGATCCAAATCGAACATGTCTGGTACCAAGTACCTACGTATCAGACTCGAACAACTCAACACTCACGGAATCCACGTCGCAACAGTGACACACCTGGCAGTTGGGAAAGCCTTGGTCGTTGATGATCGAGTTTGCACGAGATTTGGGGGTGAGAAGAGGAGTTGCAAAAAGGCGGGAACCAGTCGTGCCGAGATGAATGGGAGCTGCAGTCAACGACCATCGACCATCGACCATCGTTCGTCGACCGTCGACCGTCGACCGTCGGCCATCCCCCTCCCAATCTGTCCAGACGATTCATCATTAATCGATTCATGGACGGTCTTCGTTTACGTCCGCATCTGCCGGGACCGGCGCCACCGCACGTACACACATATACACATTGTATGCACACATGTACGCACCAGACATGCACGAAGCGAGTGGGGACGATGACGATTCAATCTTGGTTTCAAGGCTGGCCAAACAGGGGCCGTTGAGTCAACGACAACGACAAGTTACAAGCAACGGTTCGTACCGCCAGCAATAGCATTTCTGCCTTCCAAGCCCGTACCGTCTGGCTGGGATTTGGTAACGATTTAGAAGCCGTGGAGCTGGACCACGTCCCCCACCATCCCCCGAGAAGAATAAAGGATGGCGCGAGCTAATGATTTAGTAAGCCATGACTTACTCGATTCTAATCCCCTGTTGCTTTTTTTTTCTTCTTCTCTTTGCAACCGCCTGGACGGACGCTGCAGATTCTTCAAGGTTTCTGCGTCCCAGCTTGGATAGAGGTCGGAACCCGCTTTAATCGCTGTTGCTTGCATAATCTTCTCGACTTTTTTGATCCCAGACGAGAGACCTGGGGGATGTGGGCCGCCAAGCACAACACAATTCATCATGGGACGCTGAGCTGGTCCCAGAGGGCCGGCTCATTTTTGCAAAGACCGACGGCACTCGGAGAACAGCCTGTCGAAAGAAAGATGTGCGAGTATCATGATTGGACTATCCCTGAGCCTATTAAGGTACATGGGCCAAAAAGGCCGTCGAGACCGTCAAGGCCGTCAACTCCGCAGAGCCGATGGTGACGACGACATGTCACTAGCGTCGGAGTCTGGAAAATGCCAGACACTCGGGCCAGCCATTTTCTAATGGTCGGCACTCGTCTGCTGGACTTTTTTTTTTTTTTTCTTTTTGCGTCGGAGCAAACAGCCCACCTCAGCCCGAACTCAGCCGGACTTGGATTGTGGATTGTTTGTCCAGTCAAATGGAACAATCCATGGAACATTCCAATGGCAGATGTCCTACCCTGGAAATTGGGTGCTGCTGTCTGAACAACCAAAGTATCTGCATTGACGATGGATAATGCCAACAACCACAGCCACATGTTCTTCCCTGTTTGGTGCCATATCGGAAGCCGCAGCATCCGCGGCACATGTTCTTGTACATGTTACATACTATGCAGCACCTCCGGATTCTCCGTCCCATGCAAATGAAGCCCGGTCTGTACCTTGCTGGCAGATATGAACAGGCTCAAGAGACTCGGGATTGCCGCATCCCGTAATATGGAGGCAGCAGATACTCACCGTTTCAAAAACCTGCTCGCCTCTACGTGCGCCTGCTTGTTCGTCTGTTATCTGTTTGTGACTTGTCGATCGGTTCCTGACTCGGCTCCACAGTCCGTCCCATCTTATCATTAGCATCCTCCCCCCCCCCTTTTCCACTCTCTCAATTTCAATTTCCATCTCGTCAAGGCATCACAACTGCTGCAACGCGTCTGGCCGAACTAATGTAATGCGCTCAAACTAGTTGCCCCGGATCGCATACAGCCGCCACCAAGTCCGTGCATTTTTCCTTCTTCGTCTTCTTCTTTTCTCCATTTTTTTTTCTTTCTGCATAAAGTATTTTTATTCTTCTTTTTCCCTTGTCCTTTCTTTTACCAACCGAGGCCTGGCGCGACGCAGGAAGAACTACGTCATCTCGAGCCGGCGTCTGGTGCTGCAGGAGGGCATTTTCCCCAGGGCGTTCCCCAGAGCCCGCTCGCTCATGGCACAGAAGATGGGCTTGCCGGTGTGTACTGGGTGTATCAGAGGATACTTGCCAGGGAATCAAGCGCATCGGGATCCAAATGACGTAGCCAGCCATGCTGTCCGACTGAAGAAGCTCTTTCATGCGAAATCCATCAACGCCATCCCCACGCGCTGCATCGAGATGGCCCTTTCCCATTCTTTTTCCTTGGAAACGTCGTACGCGTGTTGTGGTGCATTCCGAGCACTGCGCCCAAAATCAGGTTTGGTGGAAACGTCTCGGCATCCCCTCCGATACACCGCCCACGTGAGATTGGGTGCTTTACGCCAACGCCAACGCGACGCGGCGTGGCGCGACGCGGCACGCGCGGAACGTGGGATGCCTTCGTAGCGGTAATGAAACGTGGTTCAGCAAGAAACAAAAAAAGAACAAGAAAAATGAAAGCGGTGAAGTGGTTAAGACGTATCTGGGATATATTAGCTTTTTTGACACGTATTTGACCCAAAGTATATACGATGAAGTATATTATTCGCCTTGAACAGAACAGCCCCTTGGACCTTGACAAATATTTTCAATATTTTCATTACACTAGAGAGAAAATAAACCCTGTGCACAGAACGCGTCGACAACGCCTCGTCCCAGTACCTAGGTAGGTAGGTAGGTATGTACTTAGTCGCCGTAGTTCTGGACAGACTGGAGACGACCTCAATGATTGATGGCTTCTGGTGCTGCATGTGTGAGTGCGCGCGGTCGCCATCATCAAACATGCACGCAACGCCTCCATCCTCAGCCAGCATCCACCACACGTACATCTGCCGCCGCAGATACTACCCATCATACATGCAATCCAGCATGCAAATCTCTTGAATCGCCGTCTTGATTTATGCATGCTGGTCATCTAGCCCGCTGAAGCTGTGGGGCCTTGTATCTATCTAGTTTGGATCTAGAGGACGGAATCGGTACGTGAGGCGAACTCATTGAACGAGATGTTAACCCCGAGGATATGATACTCCGTGTGATACGGGGGCAGGGACTACATGCAGGAATGGGCAAAGCAGTGAGTGAATGAATACCCTCTCGGGAGGTCATACCCCGTGTTCAGAATACATGACCGTATCATACATCATCATCAAATTAAAAACAAGAAGAAAAAAACAAAACAAAACCAAAACTATTGCCTTGAACGTTTAATTTATAGAACCAACCGACCACCGTCATTCCCAATAGTACACGTAATAACCACTTCACTGGTTCCTCGTCCCGAGTCGGCCTATTTGAAAGCAGCCCGCAAGATAAATGAAATGCTCTTCTTAGGCGCTCACTTGAACTTCTTGTCCTGTATGGGGCTTCCCTTCGTCTTGCTTGCCGGGACTGCTGCTGATGGGGTCCCCCATCAGGGGATGGCTGGGGTCGTAGCCCACGGCCTTGACGATGCCGAGGCCCTTGGTGCGGCCTTCTCGGAAGAGCAGTCGATCACCCGGGGCCAAGTACTCGGGCCGCTGGACAAACTGAAAGGCTACTGTGGCCCTGTCGCCCGTTCTGATCAACTCGCGATCAATGTCGATGATGGCGCAGGTTTGGGATACGGGTCCGACGTGCAGCATTGCCTGATACTTCTTTTTGATGGTCGTGGCGTGTGACAGAATCAAGACTGTTTTTGGGGGGTGTTCATGTCAGCACAAAATCCATGCCAAATTGTGTAATCGTATGGTAGGTAGGTATGTATATACCTTCTGCGACAAACTCCTTGTGCACCTTGGGGTTGGGTTGACCCTCTAGTTTGGGAAGCACAACCATGCCTTTCCGCACATCTTTCCGCTTCACCTTCTTCAAAGCAAACGAAGCGGACTGGCCGGCAATGGCGGCCGGCACGCGTATCCTCTTGCGCTCAATAGATCGTATAGCAGTTGTCGCAAACTGTCCCAACGAGTCCGGTCCAATGAGGACATTGTCTCCCTCGTGAATAACACCAGATTTGACGATTCCCGACACTACAGTGCCGGTGAATGGCACCGAGAATGTGTCGTTAACGTGAAACTCGAACGGCGCATCCGTATTATATCGTCCGTGATGGGGGAGGATATTCAGAAACGTCCTGACCAGGTCGAGGTTCTCTCCCGTGACATTCGAGACCTGGAACACGGGACATATTCTATGACTGATGAACTGTGTGGCGGTATTGATGCATTCCTCGCGGTTTTTGATAAAGGTTGGGACTTTTCGCGCGCCTGGACTCCTCATGATTTTGGTAATCTGGGTAATTGTTTCCTCTAGGATATTGGGAGGACAAATGTCAATCTTGGTGACAACAACCATGACGGGGACGTTGAGAGCCAAAGCAATTCCCAGATGCTCCTTGCTCATGCCCACCAGTCCATTATTTGCCGCCACCATGAGCAGACAGTAGTTTGGACTGCTCGACAATAAACCAAACACCGTCGTTCTGAGGTATTTTTCGTGACCAGCCAAGTCACTGAATGTAATGACTTTGGCGCTCTGCTTGCCAATGTCCTCCCAGGACAATTTACCTGCAATGAGGGTCAGAAAAACAAAACAGAAATTCCGACGGTGCTCGAGAAGAAAAGGCGGAACAGAAGAAAAGAAGTCTAGGGATGGGAGCCAGATCGCTTCGTAAAAACTTACGCCCTGGAGTATCAGAAGTTACGACTTGTCCTACGCTATCAAACCCCATAATCTCCATGCCTACTGAGCTGGTCCGGCCAGTCTCAATTTCATGCTTGTGACGAAAGAGATTTACTCGCGCCTTCCCTCGGCCATCGTCAAGGTCGCCTTTGACTAAAACGCCTAGCATGGAGCTCTTCCCGGCATCGACTTTGTGCCCCAAAAGTCAGCCAGAATGTTCAAATCAAGGTAAGCGGAAATGATCAAAAAACAAAAAAAAAAAACCCATACCGTTGCCAACCACGGCGATCCTCGTCTCAATCACATCTTCAACGTTGGTGGGCACCCGCCGAATAAGAATCTTTCCATTACATCCGCCCTTTTTCTCAGGCTTGTTTCTTGTACTTTCGGCCTCCACTTTACCGCCAACGTTCTTGGTCAGAAGAAGCTCGCAATCGGCGCCAGCAGCCTTGGCCGCGTCGACGAGTCTCTTGTAGGCCGAATTCCAGTCTTCCAATCCCAGAGCCATTGATTCTCCATTGTTCTCGTAGCCCAGCTCGAAAACAGTCTCGCCCATGCCCTCCTCTATCCGGTCGGCTATTACATCGCGTAGTCTCTTGAAGTTGTTTTGACCGTCCCCAAGGACGAGGTCTTTTATAGATATCCTTGGCGCAGTGTCCGCCAGGTCTAAATTGTCAAAGAGCTCGTCCAATTCTTCGTGGTGGTCCGTGTGAGCGGTTTTGGATGTCGCGGCGTCGGGCGCGGTTGCAGCAGTGGCAACATGTTTTGACACCGGGAATCGAAGATTCTGTTGTTGCTCTACATATTCGGCAAAGTCGCTTAAAGCCTACAGGTCATTAGAAGAGACGTCCTTGGTTGATGAAGCAGACCGTCGATTTTTTTTTTAAAAAAAAAAATAGTTGAAAAAAAAGAAGAGGAAAAGAGGGGGGAAAAACGCACTGATTCGCCTTTCCGCTTCTCGTGGGCTGATGCCTTTATATTCTTGGCCGACATGACTACTCAGTGGACTGGGCCAGATATAGTGTACGTTGTTTTGATATCCTTGATGTCATTTAGACTTGATCCTGTCTTGTTGGGAGCTGGCATTAGAATTGAGGTGAGAATGTGTCGGTGATGGTTTGCGCAGGCATATAATGGACCGTCAGCATGGACTTGACTCATGTGCCGCGACCTCGGCCAGTTGACGCTTGTGTGAACGAGGAGTCATCGATGAGGTCGTGCACTGGATACATTGAGTGACCAGACTGGTACTGTCACTGCGCTGAGGCGCCGGGGCCA
Organism: Claviceps digitariae; assembly: GCA_018360205.1. NCBI lineage: Eukaryota > Fungi > Ascomycota > Sordariomycetes > Hypocreales > Clavicipitaceae > Claviceps > Claviceps digitariae. The sequence continues at coordinate 9,450 of SRPT01000211.1, forward strand.
GAGCATGCCTGTGGTGGCAGTGACACACTGCTCCACTCAGCGTGATTCTGGAGTGCCACGCTCACACATCTCACATTGCTCAGATCGGGTAACTGCATATAGCGCACGAGTACCTGCCTGGTTCCCCCGCTATGCGAGATGGATTGCATAAGCGCACGCCTTTACGGCACTTGGCACCGGGTAGTCGTCGAGCCGTCGTTATGAGTCAATGATGATGGGGCGTGCCTCGAAGCAACGTGCAAATTTCTAATGTATCGTTTCATATTTTTTTAAATTTCTTTTTTACCCCAAGTGTCAAGTTGACGTGCCTGTCACTGGTTGTAGTTGAATGGTATGGATATCCAATCTCATTGTCAATCGTCCGTATGCAGGCATTGGAGTCCATAGCACGACGTCGCATACCTCGACTCAACCCAGACTCGGCCAGATTTCAACCAGACCCCTTCTATCTGCCGAAGCCTCTCAGAGGTCTAAAAGGCCACCTGCGGCGAGATCAACACGACGCTATCACCTATCCTCACGCATCAGAACAAATCGCTCTCAGCAGCCCGTTTAAAGCCGGAACCCCGCTCTTACCTCGGACAAACAACATTTCCGACTTGCGACTGATGGTTTCCTCGTCGTCATCTACCGCAAAAATGGTCTCTTCCACCTCGCCGAGGACGAGGTTGCAATGGCTGTCGTAGGCCTGCTCGGCGTCAGTCATTCCCGTGATCCGGCGTCCCATATATACCACACTGGTCTCAAGTGCGGCTCAAGTGCGGCTCAAATGCGGCTCGACTTACGTGAAGCTTGCCCTTGAGCTCTCGATCACCCCTGAGCTTGACAAAGACAACTTCGTTTAGCAGAAGCCGGACGAGGTCGAGAGGCTCGGAAACGTGACTGGTGTCATCGCCGGTGTCGGCCATGTTTGCAGGTCGCGGACGAGGGTCGAAATAGAGATGGACCTTCGACTCTTTTAGCGGATGCAAAGCACGCGGGGATGGAAAAGATGGTGCTGCTCATGAGGCTGCTTGCTCCCTCACTCACTCTTCATCTGCAAATCGAGTGTGATTTCTGCGCGCTTGGTGGAGACCATGGAAAATCCTCGGGAGACCAGCCATGCACCTGTCGGGGCGGACGAGATGAGTTATGCAAATACGCGACACTGTCCGGCAACGGAGCCCAGACCCTAGCCCTCCTTTCATCACCCCAGTGACCCCACCAGAACCCCAACAACAAACCCACCGCCCCGTAATTCATCGCTCCAGTCTGTCTGAATCTCCATCTTTTGGCCACATGTGGCCCAGATGTGGATCTAGACATCTGGAGTCAAGCGTCAATCCCTCCAGATACCCGTCACTAGCGCCCCCCCCCCGCCAGAGAGCCTTCGTCTTTTAAAGAAGAGCCCATTGCCAATGGTGTCATGCCGAGCAGATGGCTTGTTGAGGCGGGCCCTTCCTCCCAAGTCGACCCTCCAGTGGCACCCCGACATCGTGCTTCCACGTCGCCAACATTTCTTCTCCACGAGATGTGCCTCGAAGCTTGCTGGACGACCTCGACGACATCCGGCGCCCCATGCTGCTGCGGCAGCGGGAAAAGCCCGTTTCAAGAAACACAATGTGTCCCACTCGCCCCTTCATCCCCGTCCGGCCCCCCCCACGGAGCTCGACAAAGTCCTCGTTGCTGTGCAGGGTCAACAACCCGATCAAGTATACAGGGCATTCCGCGCCTGGACGCGAATACTGGGCATCGGAGACGAAGCTGCCGTCCGACGAGCGCAGGAGCTGCCGGGTCCTTCATTCTCCGAAATCCTGCGCAGTCTCGATCCTCTGCCTCCGCTGTCCGACGGGAAACACATTGACATCGCCCACGAGCTCAACTTGACGCAGGGACTGGCCCAATTCATACACATCAGCCAATGGGTGACCAGGTTTGGCGTGCGCCGTCGTCACCGCCTGGTCTTGCGAGGCATGATGACACTGCTGGCAGTACGCAGTCGCTCGCCACTCGGACTCAGCACTGCGGATCATGAAGTCATGTTGCGATGCGCCGGCGTCGCCGCTGACTACCAGGCATCCAAGACCATATGGGCAAAAATGGCTGAGAGCGGACTCCAACATTATCGCACCGCCAAGACATGGCTCGAGTTCGTCAAGGCTCGCTTCATGACGGAGCCCATCTACTACCAGTTTGACCGATCCCGCGTCGCCGTCATGGCGCGCGACCTCTACAGCAACCGGAACCCGCTGTCCATGGCGACGCTCAAGCGCATGGACAGGATGCGATTGAGCATAAATGCGATGAAGAGGCACCCGTGGAACCGACGACCCGACGTGGTCGATGAGGACATGCGACGACTGCTTCGACGCAAATCCGATTTCCGATCCTACAAGAGCCACTGGATCCGGAATCTGTACTTTGGGCACGACGTTGACGAAGAGCTCATGTGTGCATCTATCATCGCGTTTGCCAGGTCCAGCTCGCTGCACGCCATCAAGTCACTGGTATTCAACAAATTCTACGGCATCCATTTTGATGAACAGTCGGAGCCAGGAAACCCACGCATCTCGGGCGGCCACGAGCTGCCACCGTCGTCCCGCCTCCGCCCAACAACACGCTTGCTCCATGCCATTGTGGAAGCTTTGGGGTCCATGTCCCACATACTACTAGCCATGAAGCTTCTCGACTTCATCTCCCAGCGGTACAACATCGTGATACCCCCCGAGACATGGTCCAACCTTCTCAACTGGACCTACCTGTGCGCATCCAAGCCCTTTAGGCCCATGCGCCGCCTATACGAACGAGAGCATCCGTCTATCAGCATTCGCACCACTACCGCCCCGGTCGATGTTCGCGCCATCTGGAACGCCATGACCTCGGCGCCCTACAACGTCACACCCACGTTCCATGACTACGACGTCCTCATCAAGACCCTGCTCATTCAGCGGTCTTTGCGCCAAGCGCTCGCCGTCATCCGCAATAACATCATTCCGCTACACCAGCGCGCCCAATCCGACCACGAACTCGCCCTCTTCGACGAAATACTCCAAAGCGACCTCGGCCCCTCCTCTCCGCAAGCCACCCGCCGCCGCATCCAAGCCGCCCTGCACAAAGACTACATCCGCCACCACATCACCAGCTGGCTTAACAAGCTCCTCAAAATCGCCTCCAAAAACAGCGGCTACCGCGACCACGACTTCACCAAGACCGTCATCCCGGACCTTCTCCTCGAATTTGCCGATTTTTTCCCCCCGCAGGTCCGCTACCGAACAGCTCAAGGCGTCGTGCAGCTCATCCGGCCCGAATTCACAACCGCACCCATCGTCACAACCGACCGCGACCTAACCGGCCCAACCGTCAGAACCATCCCTCCCAGATTCTCATGGCTAAAGGCCATGCGAGAGACGCTTCCCCAGAAAAAAGCCGGCATCTACGCCCGCCACGCCCCGGACGTGCATCACCCCCAGTTTCCCTACCCGACCGTGCCGACCATGAAAATACTCGAGTGGCGGCGCGTACCAACGCGTCGGAGCCATATACTTGGCCGCGCGCCAAAGACCCGCCTGAACAAGACAAGCGGACGGACACGTCCCATGATGAACATGAAAGCCTCACGTCAGTCTGGACCAGGGACCATGTTGTCCCGAGTCGGAGCGCGCAAGTCCCGAATCAAAGCGCGCAAGTGGTGGATCAACCTGGCGGAAGAGCTGATGCTGTAGGATACAATGAATCCTATAGAGATAGACGGATAAAAAGCGAGATGGACCGATGAATGCAGACGGACAACCTGGTCGTTCACGTCCCATGTCCCCCCACAGCCATCCCACAACTATTGCCAGCGCACTGTTTGCATCCGCACGGCTTGTTAGATTACACTTTGAAGGGTCACGAATGAACCACGGTATTTGCATGGACTTTTTTTTTTTTTTTTTTTTTTTTTTTAGAAATGAGAAACGTACATTTCATGAGCACACTTTACAACTGTCCTTCTAGATCCCTACGATAAAGGCATTGTGTTTAATTACCCCTTTACTAGTCCAATGAAACTAGGTTTTCATTTTATCTCTTGAAATTGCGGTGCATGAACGCGTCAACTAGGTCATGAAGTGCGGACCATTACTTATAATGAGGCTGGGTATAAGAGTACGTGTCAGTTGTATTGTATATAAGCTATATTATAGTAGGGGTTCTGGCAACGTTGTATTTATGTTCTCAAGTGCTGTGTCTCTTGCTTTTTTAGATCAAAGGGGGGGGAAGTCATGGCCTACTGGTATAGTAGGGTGGGTGACCTGCTTGGCTTGTTCGACTTGAAGGGATGGCTACTTACCAAAGACATAATACATACATACAGCACAATACTAGGTTTAATACGTCCTTACAAATGAATCATGATTACAACACATATGAATTATCTAAAAAAACACTGTACAAGTCATAAAAAAGTATACATCACTTCACAGCATGGATCTGCAAGAATCAAGGTAGACAAGAAAATGACATCACAACACGTCCTCGCACATAAATAGCCATCACAACGCAACTTTACATCCCAGCCGCTGCCTCAGCCAACACGCCCAGCAAGCTGGCAGCAGCACCGCCAATGCCCACAACCCCTATCGTCTCTCCCCATGTCTTTCTCCTCGCGTGTCTTTCCTGTCGGCGGTCTCGGCGTCGTTCCTCATCGCCACGGTCTGAATGTCTGGTAGACCGCGGGTCAGGCATGCGACCTCGATCGTCTCGTCTACCACTAGTCCGGGAATCGCGGGGCCGGCGGGATCTGTTTTCTCGTCTTCCATCATGGCCACGGGTATCATCATCATTGTCGTCATAATAATCATCATAAGTATCGTCATTATAGGATCGTGGACTCTTTGCGTATTTCATTTCTTGAGGCTCCGGAGCAAATCGTACATGGTTTTCATTCTTGTTCTTCAGGATGGACTTTGGCTTGACGGCCGCAGAAGGGGACGTTTTGCTCTCGCTAGGCGGGCTGACAATGTACGGATATGAATAGCTTTTGGTCCGCTTTTCCGAGCGTTTGTTGTCATCGTAGTCTGGAATGTCGCTTTCGTCGTCCGAAATGCTCACATCACCGTGATCTTGGCGACTACCCTTCGAGCCGGCACGACCGCGGTGGGAATAATCTCGGACCCTTGTACGGGGAGGGGGGTATTCAGTTCGCGACGAACGGGCGGCACGACAGATGACACTTTGCCTAGCATACTCGGCAAGCTGTCCCCGGGACAGTCGCCCTAGTATGGCGACGTAGTCGGGACGTGCTTCATAACGCACACCAGCTCGTTCCAGTACTTCGGGACTAACCAGCGACCTTTTCACCTTTGTCCACAGCGCGTCCATAGGAATCGACTTGCCATATCTATCAGGAGCCAGGCGGGCTGCCGTTCTCGGGCTGGATGAGACGGCTGGAGCGTAGGCCAGCTGCTGGTGGCCTGATGCAGAAGGAGATCTACTCATCGAATACGTTGTGAGATGATCCGTAGCCAAGTGCGATGGTGGTGGCCAGCTCCTAGCCATGTCAGAGAAAGGAACCAGGTTTGAACTGCTTCTGATCTGCTGTGCGGCAGTGTGGTACGAGGCAGCGGGATGTAAATGCGTGTTAGCCATGAGAGAGCTCATATCATCCATGGCTACCAGGTCTTTGGTGGAAATGAGGGTAAGAGAGTCGAGAGAGTCGCTTGAATCGCTTCGTTGTTTTTCTCCATCTGGAGAAGAAGAGGAAGAGGGCTTTGCTTTATCATGTGACGAAACCAAGGATGACGAGTGGTGATCTGACAGACGGCGATCTCTCTCTATGCTGAGGCCATGTTTGTCGTCATCTACACCTGAGACAACTTGCTTTGAACCTTTTGCATACAAGGGAGAGAGGGGCCCGAGAGGTTCGAGAGGTTCCTTGGGAGGCACAGGTGGAGTAGATGAATTCATCATGGCCTCGTGCTCCAGCAATCTTCTCACTGTCGGCGGTGCTCCGCCATTAGCAGCCGACACGAACTGAAGCTCACGAACATAGGCTCGCAGTATGTCCTGTATTGTAGCGGTATAGTCAGAATCGACTGCTCACACAAAAAGTAGGCATCACATGCTGGGCAGAATTTTTTTTGAAGCAGGTAAGTAGTTCGTACCTTGTGTCGGTGTAGTACGTGGGGAGAAAAGCCGTCCAGTTCCAACTTGGAGCGAAACTCTTGCCACATCTGATCCTCATCGGCGATGATCTCGCCGCTGGTATCGCGCTGCAGGAACAAGCCCTTTGCGATATTGTCGACCTTGTCTTTGATGTGTTCCAAGGTTGTGTCGTAAGTCCCAACGAGTACCTCTGGCGCGTTATTCGCCGGATTGTGTAGCTGAACGGTGTCGAGGAACGTGTCTACGCTCATCGTCTCACTGGCAAGCCGTGACCGCGCCGCCGTGACCGCGCGCACTCGATCAGGTACGGCCCCTGAGTCACTGGCATCGGGACTCCATCTTTCCAGAACCGTCTCGAGTTGTTTGAGTGCATATTCGCAGTCTTGAATGATGGGACGGAGCTGACGCGCGTAGGCGGAAGCCTCGGTGCTCTGAAGCAGCGAATCCGGGTCAGCAGCTTCTACACGCAAGTGCCGTAGTGCGATATGAAGCTGGCGAACGGCAGTGGCGACGTCTGCAAATAGTGGTTCCGGAGAGGCCTTGACGCGGACAAAGAGAGTTCTTGCGAAAGCATCGACGGCGTCGATGTGCTCAAGTGGCGCACCTTGGCTCATGACTTGCTCATCAGCAGCCTGTGCTGTCCTTCTGGGGCGTTGGTGTAAGGAGTGTAAGTGGATGATGTCTCTCCCCCGCGTTGATGTGCCCCATCAACCTCGGGGGACCGAGAAGTGGCCAAGTCTGGTATCTCAAATTGGTTGGGTCTTGTTTCGCCTCTCCTCTCCCGATCTCTGAGCTGTCAGGCGTTTAATGAAGGAAGAAACGTGAAAGTTGAGTCGAAGAGGTAGTCTGCCTGGCTGCTAGGCGCACACGATATACACGCGAGGGCAAGCACTAATAAGTCCTCGCGATGACGGCGATGAGTGTCAAGTGGGTGGACGAGGGCAATGAGCACGTCTGAGAGAAATGAGTAGAACGAGTGGTATGAGTCTGGTCTGGCGGAACGCAAGGCTTCAGTCTTGTTACGCAGTAGCGCCGAGCAAGCCAGGTGTCCTGATGGTTGGTTTTATGTCATTCAAAAACGTGGGAAGGCGCGGACGAGGAGGCACTTGCCTGCGTCTACAGTCTACATGACCATGACCGCCTTTCATCTTGTCTCCACACCACTTTGCACACCACACTGCACTGCACAGACACGCCACCAACAAGTGAGCAATGCAATGCCTGGCCCAGAATCTCCAAGATGTCCAGCCCTGTCGGATCACCACCACCCGGCCATGACGTTTCCGTTCGTCTGATACCAAACGAGGCTTGCCATGATTACAGAACCTGTTTACAACCTCGATTCCAATATCGTGACATGAGTCACACCCGCAGAGCCGCACCCTTCTCACGCCAACAGACTAGACCAGACCAGACCAGATCAGATCAGACACTCTACTCCTTGATTCAATCTCTTTCCCCGCCGCCTCTCGCCCCCGACAACAGCCGTCTTATGCTCAAACTCCTGCTGGCGCCTGTGGTAGCTCGCCGAGTGGTCACGCGACACAACAAATCTAGGCATCCATCCTTCCATCCAGACACAGCCTCGCCTCGCCTCGCCTCCCGCCGTCATCAGCCAAGTCGTCTCATCTGCGCCATCTTAGCTTAGCTTGACAGACTGGAGTGCCAAGCAAGTCAGACCTGGGCACCTTGAATCCAGCTTGAACTCGAGCCCCACCCTCTTTGCTACCTCTCAGGATCGGTCCGTCCCATGGAGAACTTGCGACTCGCATGCCCTCCAACCACTCTGCCAAAATGCCTGTAGAAGCACATCCGTCTCACTTGGGCGGCTGCGCTCTGGAGATGGACCTAAATTCTGTCTTTGTTTATTACACTTTTTTTTTTAAATTACAGAATCCCATGTGTAAAAGAGTATCATGAGGGTCAAGTAAAACACGATAGTTTGCATATAATCAATGATTGAAATTCCAGTACAAAGTGCCAAAAAACGCCTTCCGCGGGCTGTTTGGGCCCTATATGCTATCTACCACGCAAAAAGGTTGATGGGCTGGGTACTTCACGACGCCGGCCCTTTCCATTTGGCTGTATGTGAATTCTGGGACAAAACCCGTCCAGTTCAAGGTTCATTCCATCACTAGCATGCATTTTACTTCTTCATCTTCACCTTCTTGCTCATTATATCCCGCTGCATAATGACGGGGGACTTGGATGCAATCTCAGACGGACAACTTCTCCAGCGAGTAGGCTTCCACCTTTTGACTGATTAAATGGCCAGCCTCCCGTGACCTGCGTTGGACGACTTCGCCACCTGCCACCACCTTTTCCCACGTTGGCATCAGTTTCGTCTTTAGACCTAGCGGTAGCAACCTGGATTCTCTGCCTTCTACCAGCAGCGTGCTCGGCTTGTTGTTGTTGTTGTTGTTGTTGTTCGAGTTCCAATGTTGGCGTGCCGCCCGGCTTCTTTCAGCCAAAAGTCCGAATCGGACCGCTTCACCTACAATGCCATTCAAAAAGACGGCTTCCTCAATTCCTTCCAAGGCGGCAGTCACCTCGAGTTTGAGGGCGGTCAAGAAGTCGCCCGCCTCGGCCTTATCTGCCCAGGACATGGCGTCGTTGAACAGCCAGCCGCCAGCACCGACGGCGTCCAGACATCGTCCGAGCAGGTCTGCGATGAGCGTGATGACGCCATCCGGGGGAGGGTCGTTGCCCTCTGACTCGAAGCTGGTGGGATCAATGTATAGAGACGTCCAGGCACCACGAACGAGCTCCACCCTGAGCAAGTAGATAAAGGATAAAAGCTCTTCAGTTCGAATGGTTGTCCGCAAGGCTTTCACTGTGGTCAGCGCAGGAATGCGCCACAGCTTTGTAAACGCGAGTGTCAATCCCCGCGATCGACTGCTTGACTCATCACCCAAGTAGTGCTCAGTGACTGCAATGTCTCTTTCTAAATCATCCAAATCCATCTCTGGTGCTTCATTTTTTTCGGCTTCTTCGTGGGCTTCACTGGTCAGCAGCTTCATCGTCTTTAGCTTCTTCGCGTGCGGAAGTAGATCCATGCTCAGCATGATGCTTCTTATGGCAAGCAAAAGCTCCACTTCTCCAAGCTTGGTCGCCTGAAGATAGTTAAGAAGGAGGGTCATGGAAGGGTCAGCATCTGTGAGGCTTTGCATCAGCTGGCCGGCCAACATCCTTGGTTCTGGACCGTTTGCCGAGAGCTCTTCGCGAAATGCCGACTCCAAGTTGGAAAGTGTCAAATGGCCCGCCATGGCAAGATATGTTGTGACGTTGCTGTCTGGGAGTGCCAACCTCAACTCGGGCTTGGAGGAGTCTCCATCAGCGGACGGTCTCACGGTAAAGACTCTGTTCATGGCATAAATTACCCATCGTCGATCTACAGCCGGATAAGCCTGGGGCTTCCTGAGCCAGTCCCACTCGGGCAACTCTTGTGCTTCATCATCTGTCGAGCTGGTATTTGATGAATCCTTGGCTTTTCGAATGCGCATAGAAAATTTTCTTCGAAGCAGGTCCTCCCACTTGTCCATTTCGTCGTTGGAAAGCAGATCGTCGGCAGTTTTGCTTTCCGACTGATACCTGGCCAAATACGCATCCGTTAGCGTCCCAGGCAGGAGTCGGGAGAACTCCGCTGCCATCTTGCTGCCCTTGAACTTTTTTCTTTGAATCTCGTACGACGAGGTTCCTCTGCCAATGGAATCGATCAAAAGGCCCTCTTTGCGTCGCTTGCCGAGGTGGTAAGGTGGCTCCACCTGTATAGAGACCAGAACATTGTCGATCAAGGCAACGACAAGATCTTGGCTGCGCAGGTGGGTAATCAGTTGACAATGTCGAGATTTTGGACCATCAGCAGGCAATTCAGAAAGATCAAGCTCGGCCTTTGCATGAATAGAACGGTAGTGATGGTTGTACAAGACCAATGAGTCAGAAGACGCCGAGAGAAGGAACGGTCTTGACAAGCGCGCAAAAGACTGAGCTCCGTCCATGTACACGGCGGATTTTCTTTGAGGCACAGCGCCAGTCAAGTCGTAGATGGCGAGACGTCCATCAGCTAAGCCCATCAAGAGCCCCGATTGAATGTCCACCTGGTACACCGTCGCATCGACGTTTGAGCCAGACTCCGTGGCAAATGGGCTAATCTCCAGGAAAATCAGCTTTTGCAAGTCAGATGCAGCAGCCGTGCCGCCTGGCATAGCAGCCAAAATCACAACGTGACGAGCAACTTGACCATCGTGACCAACGCTCTTGACGATGAGAAAGATAAGAGATGGGTCGGGGTTGAGAAGCATCGGCAAAGTAGTGACGACTTCCGGTTTATTTTTGAATATGCCTTCCCTGAAGTCGCTTAAGCTGCCTGACGAAACATATTCCACCTCGAACTTTTCCATCACTCCAGAGACGGCTTCTTGCACAGCAGATTTTGAGGAAGCCGACCATTGTACCACTAAGTCTTCGGCCGTTAGATAGACAATTTGGCCGTCTTCGCAAATGGCCACTATATCATCGAGACGCGTCGTAGCATTGGTCGAAGATGAGCTGGTGATGCATCGAACGGGAGACGTCTGCACAATCTGGCTAGTGCTTGTTGATGTGGTTTTGCCATCTGGATGAACCACATCTTTGAACAAGGTGATTTTGTATGACTTGGCATCTTTTGTGGCAATATACGTATACCTGTATACGTCTTGGCTATCCGCAAGGCGCATTCGTATTGAATAGGGTGGGCAAGTGAAAGATTCTTGGGGCGGAATGGGATACGATGTGATGAGGCGAGACGCTGGGATCTATTCCAGATGTTAGCTCGAGATTTTTAAGAAGAACAAAAACACAAATGATATATCTTACATCATAGATGCTTGCTGTTTCTCCATCAACCCCAACCACAAGTTCCATGCGCTTCCTCTTCTTCTCTCCATTTCGCTGGCCATAAACCTCGCGAGCTACGATACGGCCATCAGTGTGATCAAGAGGGCGAGGCAACGCAGCCAGCACATACGGCCGATGAATCTTGTAGTCTGAGGCCATTGGTAAGACAGAGAATCTGCTTCGTAGCAGAGCGTCTCACTGTTGTCAATGGGAGTATATACAAGTGCTGGTAACAGAAGCAGCGAGGGGGAGAGGCGACGACTCTATTTCCCGATTATCGCGGTCGTCGCAAGACCAGCCTAAGGAAAAAAAAAAAAAGCTGGCTGCGGGCCGATGCAAAAATCCGGCCGTGGGTTCAATGATGCGGAAGAGCCCCACCAAGAACCCACCGACTGGATGTCAGTCCAATGAGCAATTACCAATAAGCATGCAGCCACTCAGATGCACACCGTCATAAATGGCCGTGGTCAAGAGCGCGTCTCCATTCTTGGAACCAGACGCGTCTGGTCCGCGGCTGGCATCCATAATCCATCGCTACCTCGATAGTGCAGGGCCTTGATTCTTATCATCGCCATATGCATTTGTATATTTGTACATATCTTTCTCTCAGCGCCTCGTGCTTCAGCTCAGTCGTTTGAATTTATCCACACTCGCCATAGTGACGTCCTTAACCTGCTTTCTATCGGTCCAACATCGAATCAATCCATTTTCCTGGATAAGTACCAAGGTCCCCCCTAGTCTGACTGTCATGGTTCGTCTGGCCTAACAACTGTAAGTCTTGGTTGCCCAAGCTCCTTGACCTTCTATCAAATGCAAATACACAATTGCTGAACATTCTCGTGAAGAGACCCGACTACCAAATGGGACAGGTTCTCGTCGCCAACATGAGCCATCGAGGCGTCAGCGAGCCGTCGGCCCACAAGGTACACCCATTCTTTGCAAGAGGTCACCCATCCGACTTGGCTGCGGCGTCTCCTGGCCAGTCTTTTGTACTCGAGAACGTTCGAGATCCTGCGCAGGAGTCACGCAATAGCACGCCAGCAGCCAAAAGACACAAATCCGATCGTCTGTCTTCACACGCTGCCCCTAATGGAGGAGCTACGAATTCTGGCCAAACATACGAGGCCTTGGCTCTGAGCCAGGTGCAGCCCGAACCCGACGTGAAGAGGCAAGCTTCGCAACATTTGACGCGAATTTCGGCCCGAATTCATGAAGCCCGCGCCACGCCAGACTTACCGCCTATAGCACATACTCCTGGTCCCGGCGGCGAGTCTGGTGCGTCAACACTCTTGACGAAGGATTCCAAATCAACCGATACGTCATCAGAGAGAAAAGTGTTGAAATTCAACTTAAAGACAGGAACCCTCGGATCACCACCCAGAGCGAAGCAGAAAAAACTATCACGCATCGTTTGCGTGCGCTATGGAAAGAATGAGGTGGTTCGACGAGAGATGGGAGCAAAGATTACACAAATCTTGAACGGAGACCTGCGGCTCCCTATAGTTACAACAAAGACACGACCGATCCGCAAGTCAGCAGAAACTGATGACAGATCCGTAAATGCAGCGGCAGCATCATCACCGAAAACGACACATCCGTTTTTCACGGGTAAATCAAAGCCTTCCCGATCATTGACTCCAACCAGCCAGCCAACGGACTCAGCAACAAAGTCGCCAAGCCGAAAGCATTCTATTTTTATGTCAACGCCAATGTCTCCACGGAAGCCGAAAAATCCATTCCTGTTAATAAACCAGAATAAAACACCGCAGTCTGGTTTCCGGTCGGGAGGAACCAAGGTTCCTGGCGCCAAGTACCCGATGTGGCCTCCAAAAGACATGTGCCACGTTCGAGGAGATGACTGCGCGCCACTGTCGACGACAATTCAACAGCCTCGAGTTGTAGGCCATAGAAAATCTAAGGGACAGGTCACGACCATCGGGCAGACAGAATCTGTTTTGACGGCGGTCATGGAGCACATTGACGTGGAGGCGTTGCGTGGAAGCTTGCCACGAAACGAGGACTCTTTCCTTCCAGCACCGCCCGAGCTACGAATCCCTCAACGACACTTTGAAAGTGGGTTGAAACTGCAGCAAAGAATTGAGCCTCAACTGAGTATTTCGTCACCTCTGGCACTGGCTGGCGAAGTGGATGTCGATCAAGACGAACTTGCCGGTCCAGTACCAGCACCAGCCCATCCAGCAATCAGTAGACATTATGTTTCTCTAGCGAGGCAATTGTCTGCGTTTGATAGATCAACTTGCGAAAGCGTGGCCTGGAGTCAAAAATATGCGCCTGTTTCTGCTGCACAAGTTTTACAAAAGGGCAGAGATGCGATGTATATAAAAGATTGGCTCGAAGCGATGAAGGTGCAATCGGTCGATACGGGCAGCAACGATAGTCCAGGCGACAAGAACAAAGCAAAAGCAGATGTGGTGGTACCGAAAAAGAGGCGGAAGAAGTACAAGGAGGATGACTTCATAGTTGACACAGACGACGAGGCGAGCGGGTTAGAGGAGATTCTCGAGGATGGCGACGAAGAAGATACCGATGCCGATTTCTGGCAAGCTAATAAGAAGTCGGTCGTTAGACCTATCAGCACAAAATCAAGAGAAGCCGGAAGGTTGAGGAACACGATTGTGCTCAGCGGCCCGCATGGCTGTGGGAAAACGGCTGCTGTGTATGCAGTAGCCAAAGAGCTTGATTTCGAGGTGTTTGAAATCAACTCTAGCAGCCGGCGAAATGGTAAAGATGTCTTGGAAAGGATTGGCGATATGACAAGGAATCATCTCGTCCAACCGCACCGAGCTCAGGCAACCCCTGCGGCAGATAATGGCAGCGGCGACGCCAGCGATGCGAGCCAGGCGACAACGGCAGGCAATGAGTCAAGATCAAGCAAGCAAGGCGTCATGACCGCCTTTTTCAAGTCAAAGTCGAAGAGCAAAGAAAAAAGCAAGGCATCCAAGAAATCAGCCACGCCCAAGACACAGAAGCAGTCTTTGATCCTTGTTGAAGAGGCAGATATTCTGTACGAGGAGGACAAACAACTGTGGACAACTCTTATGGGCATGATCAACCAGTCGAAACGTCCGTTCGTGATCACTTGCAACGATGAGAGCCTCATTCCTCTTCAAAGCCTCAACTTACATGGTATATTTCGCTTTACGCCGGCGCCAACCCCCTGGGCTGTTGACCTGTGCATTCTCATTGCTGCCCATGAAGGACATGCTTTGCGAAGAGGCGCAGTCGAAGCTCTTTACCAATCTAGGAATTTTGATTTGAGAGCCACGCTATGCGATCTCAATTTTTGGTGTCAAATTGGGGTTGGGGATCGCAGGGGGGGATTTGATTGGTTCTATTCCCGCTGGCCAAAGGGTTGCGATTTGGATGAGCGAGGGCATGTTGTGAGGGTAATCAGTCAGGATACCTACCGACATGGCATGGGCTGGCTGGGAAGAGATGCCCTTTTGTCAGAACGCAGCGGCCTGGATACGGAGAGGGAGGTGCTGCAGCAATCGTGGAACTTTTGGCACGTGGACATGGGCGGCGACTGGTGTCAGTCATCAGACATGACTGCGCTCGCAAGGGACATGGAGAGAGAGGCGAAGAAATGTTGCGACGAGCAAGGTCCAGAGCAAAAGCAAAAAAAGCAAGCGGTGGCATTGGAAGCGTTGGATGACTTTTATCTGACACAAAGTGACGCGGACCTACTTTCTGGCGGCATCTTCGCGGCGCATCTGAAGGAAAAGATGGATCCCTCTCTGCCGAAATTGACCAGCCGCGCAAGAGAAGACTTTACCATCGGAAGAAGTCTGCTTGATGCACAAGAGGTTTTTTCCCACACAACACACGGCCAATCCATGTCGCTAGCACTGAAATCTGAAGCCCGGCGACGGCTCTTGTCGGCATCGCAGAGGATCCTAGAGCCCCGAGAAGGAGACCCAGGAGGCGACCGAGAAGGAGACCGAGACCGATACCGAGACAGAGGCAGAGTCAGAGACAAGGCCAGACTGCACCGCCCACCACGCCTCCTGGATGAGCCTGGGGCCATTGCGAAACTTGACGCGTCGTTCGGCAATCGCGTCCAAGACATGACAAGAATGGACATTGCATGGGCATTCGACCCCATTGCCGTAGCACCGAAAGCACAAGCGACGTCACACCTCGAGCCTTCTGTATTCGACCGGACCATGCGCTTGATTGTGGTTGAAGTTGCACCGTGGGTTCGCGGCATTGTTGCGTTTGAGCACCAGCTGATGCAAGAGCGACAAAAGCTGAGCAGTCTCCTCAGCGACGGAGGCACAAGAAAGCGCATGCGGAACACGAGAAGCGCGTACTCGGCGTTGGAGGGCGGCGAGAGGCGAAGCACGCGCAAGGAGCGCTATTTCGGTGACGCGCTCACGACAAGTCTCGTTATGCGGACCGGCGGTGGACAGTATTGGCAAGAGGCCGTCGCGGCCGAATCGATGCGTGCACCGCAGCGCAGCATGGAAGACGTCGAGATGAAGTGAGGCGAGCACAGGCGAGATGCGCAATGGCTGCGGGAAGGACTTTTTTTTTTGTTTCACACTTTTTGGATACACGTAAATAGATGTGATGCAGGCGTTTGCTGCTTAGAGATAGGAGTATGTGGGATTTTGATTTGATGCAGGCGTTTACTGATTACGATGACGATGTGGGCTTTGATGTGCGTTTGCGAGGCGTTTATTATATACATATATGTGTGTATAGACATACATATTTCATACACATATATTCATATCAATCACATTCCCCATTCTCACTCTCGTGATGCCACCTGATAACGGTCAACACCAGCTGCGTCGTCACTCCAGCCGCTGTTTTCTCTCCCCAACACATATGCATGTACATCTGTATGTACATGTCTCGCATAAAATAGAGGCAATTCCCTCACAGCACCTGGCGACAGATTCCTCTATACCATGCAGGAACAGCACCTAGAGCCCGCCCATGGATGTGCCGCTCCGGTGATTTTATTCCTGAGGATGCCGTTCAAGCACTGTACTGAATCAAAGAGCTGGTTCACGGGGTGGGCATGACATCTTTTCAGCCCGGTAACTTTATTTCATCGCCGGTGCATGACACGGACGGCACTTGCACGGTGCTATAATCTTGTCGGACCAGTGCGTATTCCGAATATCTAGGTCAAGTACTTACTTCTCAAGGGCACAGAGTATAATGCGAAGGAAGTAGGCAGGTAGGGTGCCAACGTCGAGGCATTGTTTCGTCTTGCTATTTATTGCCCTCGTTGATTACGGATTCTTTCGCAGTTGGGCCGTTTTCATGGCTGACATGGATGAGGAGGCATTTCTGTGCTGTTGGGCTTGCCGAATGCTGCCGTCTTGGCTAATATTCCTGCGGGGGTTTAATGCGTTTTTTTTTCTCCTCTTAATTTGTTTATGTTTTTTTCTCCTCCCTTCTTTTCACCGAATTATTCCCATTCCGAATAACACTGCAGAAAAGGAGAACAGAAATCACCAATATTATGGGCTGTGCTCGCTCATGGTCGAGCCATTCACGATCATTGCGAATTAAGAGAACAAAAAAACCTACCCTTGATCCCGAGGTAAAGTCGTCGTCCAATGCCAGCACCTGCACCGCGTCAGCAGAGCCCCGCGAATACGCGCCCGCCACCGCAAGCATCCGACCCCGGCATAGCCTCCAAATGGCAATCTGTCTCGTGCTCATTCGGGTGCACCTTCTTTTTGCGTCTGGTTACCCGTGGCAATTATACTCGATGCTCATCGCTATCGTCGGCACCGAGTCGACAACGAAAGCACGTCATCGGGGACTGGTGGGTAGTCCGCCCAAAAAAGGGTCGCCGCTCATGGTTTCTAAATGGCGGCGACGCGGTGAACATGGATTAACAAACGTCGCAGGGTATCCTGACATCTTTGGGCGTCGATGCAAGAAGGGGGGCCAGAAAAAGAAACGACATCGTATATTAAGGTTTGGTTTTTGACGGCTTCTCTGGTCTCGAGGTCAGTTTTCAATAATGAGTGATTTCGACAGATTTCCACCAAGCGTGGTGGATAAAAAAAGGAGAAAGGAAAAAAGTCCAACGTGGTAGATTCCTCCACGCAGGTCAGTTTTCGTCTTCGTGTCTCCTCTCAGGTGGATCACAGCAACAGATTGTTTTCCTTGGAGCTCCATGCTATCGCGATGACTTGGGTAATGGTTCATGACAAATACCTTGAAAATCACATGGAGAAATCATCCATCTCCAAATCATGATGCACAAGCGAATGGCAAGAAGAAGAAATTACCTTGATATGTCCAATCTCTCTCTCTTTCTCTTGCCCTCTCTCGCTCTCTCTCGCACCGTGTGTGAGTCTGCGCCCCATGTCGCACTCATCAGCAGGGTGCGGGAAACCGTCACAACTGCAGTACACTTCGGGCATAAAATGCCATCGTGTATCTTGTTCCTCTGTACTCGTGGAGAAAATGATGAAAAAAAAGTGACCAAGTCTCTCTTCGCAGCTGGCTCCAACATGCTTGAACCACAAACAGTTTCATCACGAAACCTGAGGATGCGTCGGTCAGCACGCACAAAATACTGCCAGAAGTCCATGACACTAGAGTAGATGACGTAAGAGCTTAGAGACGAGGGCCAGAGACAGAGAGAAGACACGCCCCAGAGAGAAGGGGGTCCAGTGGGGGAAAAAGGAATAAAAAAGAATAAAACAGAAATCAATAGAAAGTTACATGCTTCTCCAAACCGAGGCTGGATATCAAGGGCGAAGCACCTGTCGGACCTACCTACCCCAAGCCATGACAAGTTCTCTGGCGCATTCTGGGTCTTGAGACAGAGCGGCATTCCAAACCCGAGTGAGACCGACAAAAGAAAACGGGCAGGCGTCTTGGTCTGCATGCCCTCTTTCAAGCCAATCCGGAGCGTGCCAAGCGGCATGTTACGGCTTGGAAAAAGGAAAAAGGGGGGGGGGGGGGGTCGCGCTCCTCAGCGCTCAGCAATGCCTGTCTGTCGTAAGAGCAAGCAGGCCAAGGAGGGGAGGGGCGCGGCAAGCTTCTGAGAAACACGAATTTGAGCTTTGTCGGGCTTCGAACTAAGAGCAGCCTCTGCTGTCTGGCTTCCCTTCATGGTCTAGCCATCGGGGCTCACTCGTGTGCACTGACGTACCAGACCGGACACCAGACGGACACCGGACCAGGCAAGTTCGAAGCGTCGCGACTTGCCACTTGCGACGGCATCAAAAGCAATGCATCTCTGCACTGGTAGCAAGCTAACCGATGACGTGGCCCGTTATTGTTGCTTCTCACGACCAAAAGACCTGGACGAAGCAAAAAAAGAAATGAAAAGAAAGGCTCAAGGGTTTTATTTCTGCGTTAGAGCCCCCCTTCGTACTTGTTGGACTGCAAATGGCGGCAAAGATTGTGTTGTGTGTGTGTTGTGTATGTGGCTGCAAGCTGGCGGGACCCATCACTTGACGCACCGCAGTTTGCGTCCGTCCATCCATATCAATGTACGGGTACATGATCCAATGCATCATCCTTGACACTGCAAAATGCCACAGGAGACTCCATTCAACATTCCGACACTTTGACACCCCCGAGGACCAAGAGTGTGCCAATATCGTGATGCTTGCTATAGAGAAAAAAAAAAAAAAGGGGGGGGGGGGGCCACCAAGGATGGCGTATGGACGATGGACGCTAATACGCAGACTGCAGCACATACAAAAAAAGCAAGTTAGCCACCGGATCAACCGTCGAACCTCGAATCTTTTCCTTTTTCTTTTTTTCCCCCATGGCTCACCTAGTTTTTCGCCATGTTGAACTAAACGGAGCTTCCTTGGGGACCGAGTCAAGGTGAAAAGCCGAAATTCCATCATCGTCATAGAAGTTGCTGCGTCTTTCGCTGTGATGATTCGAACGCCTTTGGTTTGCAACCTCTTGGTACTGTTGCCTTGTTGGGGTGCGGCGCCCGGACAGGACAAAGGAAGCATAATCATGACTACATGGGCCGCAAGCCCTTTTCTTGTGATACAATGGTCCAGACAACGATAGTAGAGTCAATCCGGTGCCTATTTTTCACGCGACCCCCCCCCCCCCCGCCCCTTGTCTGGCCCTTCATTCGAATGTGCTGGCCTCTGACCATCTGACGGACTTGGCAATGGTTTCTTTTCTTTCGTTTGGAGTTTTGAGCCGAGTCTGACTTTTCGCTGGCCCCAAGTGGCTCTTAAACAAGTGGAATCGAGGCTCGCACTTTCTTTTTGGCAACGCCATTTCCCAACCTTCAGGTGACACGACGAGAGACACGTCGATGCCGATTCTACTGCTTGAGCTGAGCCTCTTATTTCCACTGAAGCAGCTTGTGGGGTTATCAGCAGGGACTGGGCGACCGTGCCGCACATGACCCAGCCTAGTAGCTAGGTACTTAGGTTAAGTAGGTACCTAGGTAGCCAGTATCCTTTCCGCGTGCCGCATCTCCCTTGTCGCCTCTTTTCCCTTTCTCTCCCTCCCTTTGCTTCCTCTCTCGCGGAAAGAGAGAGGGAAAGGAAAAAAAGGGCGGGCTAACCAATGAAGGGGGGTAGGTGGGATAATTGAACACGCCCACACAAGTCCTTTGCGCCAGTGGTACAGCCATCTCACCAACTTTCGGGACAGAGCAGGCCCCTCGCATTGTCGATGTGAGAGAAGCACAAAACAACAAATGGTAGCTTGGGCTGTGATCCACGAAAGCGCACAAACTTTATGCAACGAAGCAGATATAATAGCGGGACGCCCTAAACTCTTTTTGTTAGTAAATCTCTATATAAAGTTATAGATTAATATCTAAAACTCTATAAAAGCCTGTTTATAAGGTTTTTTATATACTACACTAGCTAGGGCTGTGTAAATACCTATAATAGGCTTAAATACTTTATAAAAAATAAATTTTACCTAAAGTTTATATTTATAAATATATTTAGTAGAAAGTAGTTATAAACTTAGTGTATATTTTATATATAAAGTTTATATATATTATAATAGCCTTTTTAGAGGGAAATAGCCTCCTATTAAAGTAAATTATTATTAAAGATAATAACTTTAATAATCTTATAGTTGCTATAGCAGCTTTAGCAGTATATAGAGCTATTATAATTATAAAAATAGTTCTATACTGGCTATATTATTAATATATATATAACTATAATAATTAAGATACTAGTAGTACCTTTAGGCTTCCTAGTTTTAAAGGAATTTAATTATTGCTAATAACTTTATAGGAATACTATAAATAGCTTCTTAAGGCACTAAATAGCCTCTTTATTAACCTTTTTTAAATACTAAAAAAGACCTTTTTAAAGCTTTATAAGTGGCTTTATACTAATGTATTTATTAGCCCTTTATAGTATTAGTTAATAGAGTAGAAAGTTATAATATTTCTTTAAATTTATACTTATAATAAGCCCTAAAGGAATATAAATTACTAGTTTTATTTAAGTTAGTTATTAGTATTCTAGATATTTAATAAAATAATTAATTTAATAAGGAAATTATACTAAATCTTTATTTATCTATTAAAGCTAGGGTTAGTTTTACTTACTATAGAATTAAATAATAAATTCCTTTAATTTAATAGCGCTATTAGGGCATTAAATAGTACTTATATTTTAGTATATATTCTAATATAGTAGTAGAAGAGGTTTTAGTTAAGGAAGAATAATATCTTATAAAATATACTAATAGCTACTAGCTTTAAAGAATTATTTCTTTATATACTAATAGGTATAAAGGGCTTAATTAATAATATAATATTAATATAGTTTAGTTTTATAAAGTTATTTATAATCCCTAAATACTACTTTTATATTAGTAATGCTAGATTTAGCTTATATTAAGGAATAATTACACTATATTTAAGGGTTTAGTATTACTTATAAGATTAAGTGCTTACTAGCTAATGCCCTTAGAATTAAAAAAAGCTATATAATTATTAGTATTTATCTCTAAGAACTATTATTAAGTAGGTTTTTAGGTAGTATAAGTAGAAATTTAAGATTATTTACTATAGTGCTACTAAGTATTTATTTTTTATATAGATTAAGATTATTTATACTATTATAATATTATTTAACTTTATTAAGCTAAAGGGGAAAGAGCCTTATAAAGTGGAAGAAAAGGTGCTTATAGGCCTATATAAAGATAAATATAAGGCGCTTATATAGGCTATAAAGTAGGCTAATTAGGTTAATTATAGGTATTCTAGCTAGAAAATTTAAAGGTAGATTTTAAGGTAGCTTTAGAGGCTATAGAAATATAAATAAATTATTAAAAATATAGGAATTTAATAGATTTAAATGTATTATTAATAATTTATATATATATACTAAATATGCTATTTTTTAATGTAAAAGAGAGAAGTAGGTATAGTGTATACACTAGTTATTAGAATATCTTAATAACCTTATAAATTTAATGCTAGGCCTTAGGCTTAATAATAATATTATCCCTAATCTACTGCTTTTTTACATTTAATAAAGGTAATAAGCTTTAAACTATAGGATTTATTAGATCTTTCTTTAACTATATTATAACCTTAATTATAATATAAAGTTCTAGCTTATCTTAGTAAAAAAAACAGTCTTTTATTACCTTCTTTATATTATTTATACCTAGTGCCCTTAGATTTATATTATATTACTTTTTACTCTTTAGTAGTAGCATAAGGGCCTTTAATATAACCTCTATAAGCTTAGATATTTATACTATATTCCGCTGCTTTTATAAACTTTTTAGTAACTTATTTAGCTATGCTCTCTTAAGCATAGCTATTAAAGAAGAGTTTTATAGAGATATAAAGGGTAGAAGCTAAAAACTCTTGCTAGGAGTATTAGTATCTTAAGAGGCTATATTTACTAGAGGGCTCTTAAGGCAGTATACTAAGGGGCTATTAAAGAGGTCTTTCTTATTATTATTAGCATTTATATTATTAAAGGCATTAGCAGTAGGTCCTAGATTATCCTAAATATTTAATATACTATTATCCCCCTTATTTTTAGATTTATTAGAACTATTTAATAATCCCTTAGCCTCTCTTTATACTACTTCTATAAAGCCTTTATTATTATTTACCTTAATAATTATATCCCCTGCTAGTAAGTTAAAAGTAAAGATCTCTCTTTAGCTAAAGGCTATAATTAACTTATTTATTAGGAGAGGCTTCTTTATAATAATGCCTTTAAATCTACTGTATATATTCTTAATAAAGCGCTTAGCTTGCTTACTTATATATAGTCTTCTAGTCTCTTTATTATATATTATGCTAGATTATAATTCTATAGCTTAGAAAGCTTACTAAACCTTCTTAAGCTATTTATATTAGTTCTTAATAGCCTTTATACGCTATAAGTAGCTTTTAAATTCACTACTTATAATAGAAATAAAGCTCTTAAAGACCTCTCTTATAATGCTAATTTTATTATTATTAAGCTATTAGTTATGCTTTGCTTTAAGTAGTAATTTAAGCAGAAAAAGGGTCTCTTTATTGGACTAGTAGGTCTAGTTAGGTAAAAATGCTGCTATCTGTAAAGGTTAGAGCATTATATTAAGTAAGATATAAATTATAGA
Source organism: Claviceps digitariae (assembly GCA_018360205.1). Taxonomy (NCBI): domain Eukaryota; kingdom Fungi; phylum Ascomycota; class Sordariomycetes; order Hypocreales; family Clavicipitaceae; genus Claviceps; species Claviceps digitariae. The sequence continues at coordinate 32,037 of SRPT01000211.1, forward strand.
GGGATTTATATATAAATTATAATAGGTATTAATTTATAGAACTATTATTATAAGAAATTATAGTTTTAATAAAAAAAACGCAGTAAAGGCAGTAAAAAAACAAGCAAAACTACAATACATAGGACCCTAGACAGTATAAAGTCGGCGCCCTATAGTACTCCACATATATTTTGTACCTGTCTCTGTCGAGCACAAAGTTTGTGCCGTTTCGTGGATCACAGCCTTGTGGATCCGTCACTTCCCAAGGCGGCGCTCCTCATCAATTGGACTACCAAACACTCCGCAATCCACAGCCTGGAACAGCCTCAGCAGAAAGAAAAGGAAAAGAAGAGAGAAAACATGGCCGAGAGCATTGGACGGACAATAGAGAAGAATGACAGAATAATAAAAAAGGCTTGTTGACCTTGTGCTTGTCGCTATGCACGGGGAGGCCGCGCGTACCTACATGTAATTATTAATGCAAAACCCAATACTTGACGTACAATATGTACATACTAGGTATGTACAGTAGGTGCATACATACCCACATTGGCACAGTCTGGTATGTGCATATGTACATGCAGCCGTCCTTGGTCGGCTGAATACGGCGGGCGCCGTGTTGGAAACGTGACTGGCAAGGGTGAGGACAAAGTCATTGCTTCAAGCCTGGACGCATATCATAACCCGCTGTCTCGAATAATTCTTGATACTGAGCATGCTGGCTGCATCCATGCCCATGCGGCAATCCTGAACCATCCAGCATGCTTCCCGACTGGATGTACAATCGCTGGCATAAAGTAGTAGTCATTATTAGCAATCTTTCCAACCCTGTTGCCCTCCACTGCGCGACATGTCGAATTCATACAACGGGAGAGACGGATCAACTAAACCACCACCTTGCGAGCCGCGTTAGCGTTGGCACTTGGGGGACGGGACAAACTGATCAATGCTGGAGATCAAGGAAGTGCACAGACGACAGACGTGCAGTGGAGGCGAGTATCCCCTTGGAGCCCATAAGGCTACACCTTTGTACCCCCCCGCTTTTCCTCAGTGGCTTATTAGAGCAAAGTTAAGTGACCTGCAGTAACTTTCTAAAACATCTCCTATAAAATCATTATATAACGGATTTAGAATACTACTTATAAAAATAAATTAGCCTTATAGCTTTTAGTAGTATCTTTATTAGGATTTATTATAAAGCTTATAATAACTAATAATTAAGGCCTTTAACTGTAAATTTATTATTAATACTAATAATAATAGCTATAAGTAGTTAGTAAATAATACTTACTAGCCTATTTTCTAGCCTATTAAGAGCTATAGGTAGGAATTTATCTCTCTTTATATTAAGCCTTAAAATACTATTATTTTTACTCTTTTAAACTTACTACTAAAGCTTTTCTATTAGTTTATACCTTTTTTCCTTATAAATTTATAGGTTTAGTATACTAATAACTCTATAGCTTTAAAAATACTACTAGCTTTATAGTTTTTTTATTAGTAAGAATACTAGCCTTAAAGAGTTATAATAGCCCCTAAAGTATATTTATAGCTTATAATAATAATTTATATTAAAATTTACCCTAAAAAAAGCTATTAAAGCTATTAAAATACCTCTTGCCTTAGTAAGTAGTATTTAATTTACTTAATTCTTAAATTTATAACCTAGAATTAGTTTTAGTAGCTTTTATAGTACCTTTAAATTTCTACTTTAATACTATAAAAATAATTACTATTTAAATATTATAGTAAGTAGTCTAACTATATATAATAAGTATCTATCTAACTTTAGCTTCTAGGCCTTTATATTACAGTAAATAAGTATATAGTCTGCTTTATAGAGAGGTCTTATTAGATAATAATAATCCTATTAAAGCTAATACTAACTATATTAAGACTGGATGGGTAGATACTAGTGAAGTGAAGACTAAGATATAGATGCATTATAGCTAGGTAGCTAAAAGGTAGGTAGTAATGCTTAAAGGTATAAATCTCTAGCCTTTATTATATATATATATGCTTCCTTTTTTATACTCTTAGCTAGGTTATAGTAAGCTTAAAATAAAAGTATAACTTACTCTCTTTCCCTTATACCCTTAGCCTAAGTATAAGTAGCCTAGCTATAATAAAATACCCTTTTTTCTTTATAATTACCCTTAATTATATAGTTTACTACTAGGTTACTACCTATTTACTACCTAGAATATTTATTATTTTAAGACTTATAACCTAGCTTATATATAAAAAAGGTAATATTATTATATATATAGTAAGTTATATTTATATAAATTAAAAATTTTTCTATACTTACTTATAAATATTATTTAGCTACTATTTAATAGTAAGCTATATTAATATTTAATATAATTTATTAATAGCTTTTATAATTACTTAATTAGGTAATAAACTACCTTATATTTTATTACTAAGGGGATTAGCTAGTCCCCTTTTAATATATATAAATATTCTTTATTTTTTCTACTTTCTTACTTTCTTTTTTTTCTTTTTATAAGCTTTATTAACCTTTATAAATTAACCCTTTAGCTTTAAAGTAGTAGCTTTATAGCTATTACCTTTATTTTATTTTCTTTAGCTAATATTTAGATTTAGTATTAAAATATCTTCTTTTACTTTAATTACCTTTATTTTTTTACTTTAACTTTTACTACTTTTTTACTTATTTATAAATTATTTTCTAGCTTTATAGTAATAGCTTTATAGCTACTATCTTTTTATATTCTAATTTTTATTAACTTTTAAGTTTAGTATTAAAATATTATTCTTATTATTTTACTTTATTTATTACTACTATTTTATTTATTTCTAGGTTTTTTTTTTATTTTTTTTTTAATATTATTATTAGTAAGTACTCTTTATTTTTTTATTAGCTAAAATACTACTTATTTTTAGCTAGGTTATTATAATAAATTCTCCTTATTTTAAAGCTTTTATAACTCTAAAAAATACTTATAGCTATACTTATATTATACCTTTTATACTAAGTAATCCCCCTTTTTTAAGCCTTAAGCTTACTATTTAAATTACTATAATATAAGTATAGTTTCTTTTTAATAAGCTTATTATTAATTCCTTATTAAATTTAAAAAACTTTTTTACTTATACTATAATTTATAGCTTTATACTTAAGTAGTTAAGCTACTTACTATACTTTATATAAATAAAGATATATATTTTAAATATATTTATATTAAGTAAGCTATACCTATTAAGTATACTTTTACTTTTAAAAGTAAGTATTTATAGCTAAATTACTTTATTATTACTAATATTTTATAGGTTTAAATTTAAAATATATAGTTTATTAAAAAAATAATAAATAATATAATAAAATAAGTACCTTTAGTATTTCTTTTTTTCTTTACTTTTTCCTTATTAATAGGTTATTATTAATATTAATATAGTTAATACTTACTTAAGTATACCTTTATTAGTATACCTTTAAATTAATAAAATAAAAAATTAATAATAATAAGTATTATAAAATCTTAGTATAGTATATATTATATTATTATTTTATTTTTAAAGCTAACTTATTACTATAGAATTTACTTAGTATTATTATATTCTTTAAAAATACCTTTTAGTTAGCTAAATATACTAATAAGTATATATATACTTTAAAAGCTTATATAAATACTAACCTTAAAGTAAAGTATACTTATTATTAAAAAGCTATTATTAAATAGTAATATAAAGTAAATACTTTCCTTATAAGTATTAATATTTTAAACTATTTAAAATATATTTATAAATATACTATTATAGTATATATAACCTATTATTTTATTAATAATACTACTAATTTACTATTAAGGCTATAGTTATAATTAAGCTCTTTTATTAGCACTTATTAAGCCTTATATTTTCTTTACTACTTTATAAAATTTAATAGGAAATTTAATAGTTATAGGCAATAAAAAGGCTAATATTAATAATAATAAGTAGTATAGTTATAGTGTGCTTAGTGTAATTAGTCTATATATATATATATATATTTTTTTTTTTTAAAAAAAAATTTATAAGCTTAATATAGCTATATAACTAGGTTTTTTTTTATAAAAAAAAATAAATAAATAAATAATACTAATTTACTTAATTAGCTCTCTATATACTTACTATAAACTAGCTACTAGCTTTTCTTTATATTCCTTAATTATATCTTTAGTATTAAAATCTCTTTATAATACCTAAGAATTTTTAAAGCTATTATAGCCTTTTTACTTAACTAAATATTTTTACCTTTTTCCTTTATATTTATAAAAAATAATTTTTTTAACCTTATAAAACTTAGCTTTATTATTAATAAATAGCTATAAAGTCTTTACTTATACTATAATTAAGTTTCCTTTAAATTATTTTAAACTTATAATATTAAAAATATTATATAACTATATTATTAAAGAAAGCTTTAGCTAATATACTAATTTATAATTACTAACCTTTTTAATTACTTAAAATAATTCTAAATACTTTACTATAAGCTTTTTACTAAAATATTATAGGTTAATATTCTTTATAAAAAAAAGTATAAAGTTACTAACCTTAAATTATATTAGTTTTTTTTTCTAATTATAGTACTTTATATATTATTTCTATATACTACTAAGTAGCTATTTAATCTCTATATACTTATTATATAGTTTTTTAATCTATAAATTAGCTTATTAGTTAATAATATTAAGTAGTTTAATAACTTAATTAAAGCTTTTAGGTTAGTAACCTTATAATAACTTTATTAATATATAGCTATAAATAAAGTAATAGCTTATATTATAAGTAAATTAGGTAAGTAAGAGGTAATTTAATTAGTTAGTTTACTTAGTATTTTTAAATACCTTTAAATAATACTTAAGAATTTAATTTATTCTTTTTATTTACCTATTAGTTTAAGGGTAAAAAGCTATATTAAAAAGCTACTTAGTTACTATAAAGTAATAGAATATATACTAGAATTTACTTATAAAAATAATGCCTTTATTATTAATAATACTTTTAAATACTTTATAATCTTTAAATATATTTTTAATAAAAATTATTATAAGGTTACTACTTATTACCCTTATAGTTATAGTAATATATAAAGTGTATTTAAAGAAATAATTAATAATAATAAGTATTATATTATATATTTTTTTATTATATTACTTTATTAGTAGTAGCTTTATAATAAAGTCTATTAATAATTTTTAAAATAGTTAGTTAAGTATTAATAATACTACTAGCTTACTATAAGGTTAATATAATTTAAGCTTATTTAGTTAATAACTTAAATAATTATTTATATAAGTCTTTATATTTTATTTTATACTTAGCTAATAGTATTATAATACTATATATTAAATTATTTTACTTATACTATAATAACTTACTACTAGGTTATTATAAACTAGCTAAAAAATCTTACTCTTTATACTTATTAATATATAGGCTTTACTTTTAAATAATAATAAGCTATTTTTATTAACTAACTAAATAGTTTTATTTAAAGTAGCTTTTATATTACTACTATATAGTAGCTTTAATTATTACTTTATTAATATATTTTTTACTTAAGTAAACTTTAAAAATATAAAGAGTAGCTATACTAAATTATTATTTATATTTAAAATTAACTTAAAAAAGATTCTTTTAATTACTATTAACTTAACTATAAGTTTCTAGCTAGTTCTTTACTTAAGTACTAATTTTTTTTTAAATAAATAGAGGTATTAGTAGCTTATTTTTATATTTAAAATCTTATTTATTTAATTTAAAGTAGTATTATTATTACCTTAACTATAGTTTTTAATTACTATTACCTTACTAAATATAATTAAATCTATAGATTTATATAATAAAATACTATTTTAATAACTAAGCTTTAGCTATATTTTTAGTATAAAGAGCTTTACTTTTAAAGCTAATTAGCTTATTTTTAGTGTATTACTAAATAGGGGGGTAGTTACTATTTTTATATAAAATAACCTATATTTATACCCTATACTATCTAGGTTATATACTTAATTAGTTTAAATTTAAGCATTTACTATTAAGTATATTACTTTAATAGCATAGCTATTTTATAGCTTAATAGTATTAAAAGTTAGCTAGCTTAAGTGCCTTTTTTTATTATAATTAATACTTATAGCTTTATTAGTTAAAACTCCTATTTACTTAATTATTAAGCTATTTAGCTACTTATTTTACTACTTACTTTCTATAAACTTAGTAAGAAATAAAAATAAGTAGAATATTCTAGCTTTTTTTATAGCTTTTTTTAAGAAGTAATTAAGTTATTTTAAAAGGCTATTTACTAGGTTTAACTTACTAGGTTTATATTTAATTATAAAGTTAAATAAGTAAAATTTATTTAATATATTTACCTACCTACTAAATAGCTTTAGCTTTATAATAAAGTACTTATAGTTTAAATAGTTTATAATTACTTAAATTAAATACTTTAAGTAAGCTAAATAATATCTTTAAGTTTTAAATACCTTTTAAATAATAAATAGCTTACTATTTAGCATTAAATATTTAAGCTTAAGACTTAATAGTTTTCTAAATATATAAGCTACTAGGTGCTAGTTATTTAGCTATAACTATATTAGTATAGCTTCTATAGTATATACTAAAGTGTTTATCTTTATTTTAATTAATATATTTAGATTAAAATATATTAAAACTAATACTTTAAGGAATTTCTTTTTAAGCTAATTAAATATATTTAGCTTATAGCTATTTAACTAAAAGCTTTTCTTATTATTACCCTTAAGGTAATTAATTAATAGTATAGTAATTTTATTATACTATTTTATAAAGTATTAATAGAATTCTATAAAGCTAAAAAAATATTAAATATTTATTATACTACTAGAAGGTAGCTAGTTAGCTACTATATTAATATACTTTAATTTTATTTTAAAACTCTTTAGTATTATAATAAATCCTAGAAAGTTAACTTAATTTATAAAGAACTTATATTTCTTTAAGTAAGTAAAAAGCTTAGTATTATAAAGCCTCTAAAGAACCTATTTAATATATTCTTTATATTCTATAGAGTTACTACTATATATTAGAATATTATTAAAATAAATAATATAAATAGTATTTATAAGGTCTTTAAGTATATTATTAATATATTTTTAAAATATAATTAGTATATTAACTAGCTTAAAGGGTATTATAAGATATTTAAAGTAGCTATAATAGTATTAAAATATAGTCTTTTACTTATCTCCCTTATAAATATATAGCTAATAATAAGTATCTTTAAAATTAATTTTTATAATAACCTTTATATTTTTTAATTAATTTAAAATTTTAAATATTAATAGTAAAAATATATAGTCTTTCCTAATAATTTTATTAAGGCTATAATAGTTAATATATAATTATAGCTACCTACCCTTTTTAGAGATAAAAAAAATAAATACCTTTAAAAAGCTTATAGATTTTCTAATTTATTTTTTATATTATATATTAGCTAAGTATTTATAGAGAATCTTTAGCTTCTTTTTAGCTAAGTTATATATTAATCCCTAAAAGGGAGTCTTTTCTTTAATTAGCTTAATTATATATATATAGCTACTAAGCTATAGTAATTACCCTATTAATTTCTTTAAAAACACCTTAGTATAATTTAAATATATAGCTAGTAGTAATAGCCTAGCTTAGTTATTACTTAGTATTTATTCTATATTTAGTTATAGGCTAATTTATTAATTTAGCTAATTACTTTATAACTAGTTACTTAACTTAATTAGTTTTTTAATAAAGGGAGAGCTTATTAACTTAACTAATACTACTATAATTATAGCCTTTTTTTTCTTATAATAAACTTACTACTTACTCTTTATATAAAAAAGGTATTACTTTATTATTAAATATCTTTATATTTTAAGTCTTTATAATAATATTTAAGGTTTATATTCCTTAGCTTAATTTATTTTAAGTAATAAATCTTTATATACCTTAGTAATATAGTAGTAAACTTAATATATTCTATTATATTTTATACTATTAGTAACTTTAATAACCTTATTAAAAATACCTTTATTAATTAATAAGTTTTTTAAAGTACTTTTTAGCTTTTAGCTAAAAATAATTATATTACTTTAATTTACTTTACTTAATATTTTTAAGTATATAAATAAATTTATTATTCCTAAGTTAAATAATATATTTACTATTACTTAGTAGTAGTTTTATTATAATATTACCTTTATTATTAATTTATTATCCCTTTTTACTTTAACCTTTATTATTTAACTAAATTATTATATAAAGTTTAAGGTTAAAGGGCTTATAATAAGCTTATACCCTTAGCTTTAATTAGTTTTTATAAGGGTAGTATTTATATTAAACTACTTAGTATTAGTATAATTATAGTATATTTAGTATTACTAAGTAATATATTTATTACTACTATAAGTTATATAATTTAGCTTAGTATAATATAAGAAAATATAGCTATTTTTTTTATACTTATAGTAGGTTATAATATTTAAATTTTAAGGCTTAGTAAACTTACCTTTTAGTTACTTTTAAGTTATAGTAAAGGAGTTTAATCTCTATTTTTTCTATTAAAAAAATTAAAATTAATTATTATTAGTATATAAGCCTTTAATAATAACTTTTACTTTATAGCCCTAGCTTTATAAATAGTTTTAACTCTTAAAAAACTCTTAGCTAAGTATTTACTTCCTTATAATATAATTAAAGCTATTAATAAAAAGGTATATTTATAGTTATTTAAAGATAGCTTTTAAAAGCTTAGCTTTAGTTTTACTTTAAACTTTAGTAAAGCTTTAAAATAATTAGCTATTTA
>SRPT01000212.1:0-40822 GCA_018360205.1 Claviceps digitariae
TTTTTCATCTTTTTTTTTTCTGCTTCTCTTTCTTCTTCCGACCTCCGTGGCTGGCCAGTCCACTCCCACATTCCGTCCATCCCCTTTCAAAACACGGCAAATCGAAAAATCAATCCCCCTCTGATTTTCCATTTCTTTTCCCTTTTTTCCGTCATGCATCTGCCTATTCTATTCCCTTGCTCTCCTTTTTTCTTTCTCTGTCAACCCTTGTGGTCATTCATTGTAGCCGAACCCCGTGACTTTTGATTTCTTCTTTCTCTCTCTCTGTGTGTGTGTGTGTGTGTGTGTGTGTGTGTGTTCATACACACCAGTCATCACTGCGAATGTACTATCTAATTAATTTAAATTACAAATGCCATGCGGCGTGCCAGCGGCACGTCATGGCGCGTGACGCAAAGTACTGACACGCTTGTTTGGGTGGGCGCTCGTAATGCACATACGGGCTGTTGTGATGTTTGATAGGCCTGTGCTGTGGACGAATAGATGAGGGTTGAATGACGGAATGTATGAATGTGTATATCATATGTGTATTTGTGTATAAACAAATACACGAATCATGGGTCACAGAAAACAAACGCAAAGGTAGTGTATAAATCAGCAAATATATGGACAAAGAAACAAATGCATAAATGTACAAGTATAAATATATAAACCTATAAACATAAAACATATAAACAAGTAAACAAGTAAATTGCCATGTATAGGTACACATGAATATATTCAAGATAAACGTACATATGGTATATATGCATATGTGCTAAATAAACGAATGAATAAACAAATGAATGCATGAATGATCCAACGAACGAATGCATGAATATCTACATATATAAATGAACATCTACAAAGATATAAACAACCACTGCCACACATTTCCCTACCAAGAAAACTATATGCTACTCTCGTGACGCCATCTTGAATATACATACACGCATCACTTGTCAGAAGGCAGCTCGAGTGTTCAGAATCGCCCATTACTTTTATATAACTACAACTCTCTATAAATAATAATGCCCGGTTTCAGTCATGACTAACCGAGCAGTACGCCATGTGTCAATCTGAGCGCTACTCTGTTCTTAAACTCCCCTCTCCCCGTCTCTCCGACCAACTCATTACATCGACAATATTCGGCGGCAAGTACCATACCGACGTCAATGTAGCAAGTGGATGGATGGGGGTTGGATAGCTCTAAAGTCTGCAGAAATAATCCCAGTAAGTAGCACAAGATATTTCGTGGGTAGAAAATCTCATGACTAACACGTAACAAAAAGAAGCATGATACCGCGAGTGCGCGACTTCTGCGCGCCTCTTGTCTAAATATAAAATGCAGAAAATCGACAATACCCTGTACCTCTCTATCAAACGCCGTTATTTGCTTCATCTTCTTCTCTTGCGAAACTTTCTTCTTGGCTTCCAGCTTCAAGCCAACGCGACGGACGCTTGTGTACCAGGAAACTTCTTTACTGAGTAGCAAGGGAGACGCTCCTGAGCCAACTCTTTTCTTCTTTTTTTGTAAAAAAAAAAAAAGACTTCAGTCATCTTACCAGCGTCGATTACCCATTGGCTGATTGTTGGCGTTGGCTGAGACGACAAGGTCAGCTCGTGGTGAAGCTGCCAAAAGTTGTTTTGTTTTTTTAACGACGTCGAAACCCACCTCTGCCACCGCCGCCGCCACCACGTCCACGTCCCCAACCTCCATATCGGTTGCCACCTCCTCCACCAAAGCGTGCCATTTCGGCAAGGCGAGGGTCAATCTGCTGCTTGGCTTCCTGCAGAACATTGACCAGCTCACGAGCCTGCTTTTGGTCTGGTTCGAAAGAGTTAGCAATCTCTTCATGACACGAACTAAACAACAGATATCAAAGTCTTCCGAGGGGCAGGGAGAATGGCTTACTGTCAGTGGTAAAGAACGTGATAGCGGTTCCCTTTGCACCGGCTCGGCCAGTACGACCAATTCGATGAATATAATCCTCCGAATTGTTGGGATAGTCGTAATTCAACACATGAGTAATGTTGCGAACGTCTTTTTCAATACAGGTTAGCAAGGCGAAAATGGTCTTCTTTTTGGTTGAAAGCAACGTTCCAACGCAGCGGATGCGTTAGAGATGGCTCCAAAGTATAGGCCATCTGTACACAAGTATTGTTTTTTACTCTCTGGTAGAGCAGGGCAATCCAATTGGGGGTGCAATAATGTCATCCATCCTTTCCGGGGGGATTCGTGGATTCGTTCACCAGATTCTCGGGTTAGGGAGCCTTGGGAGACAGCTTGAGCTAATCAAGAGATGCCAACTTCCGGACCAGTACCACGACATAAGATACGGTACAGGAGCAGAAATGCCAGCATAGCAAAGGAAGAGCTACACATAGAATCAAGACTCCACGCTTTGGAGAACCAAGTGGACACGATTTACATCAGGCACGTTCGCGCAATTAAGATATGGCCCCTAGACATCAAGAGTAAAGTACAGCAAATACGTTGCCGGAAATTGCAAACAGTGGGGGGGGAGAAAGGGGAGGAATAGGAGGCGGATGCAGAGGATAGCGATGATACTAACCAATACCACGGGATGCCACGTCAGTGGCCACCATGATGGGGCTCTTTCCGGTCTTGAATTGGTCAAGAACCCAGTCACGTTCGTTCTGTTGCTTGTCTCCATGGATAGCTATAGTGGTTCAACCAGGGTTAGTGATTTTGGAAGCCAAAGAGCAAGAGTACGAGCACGAAAAATACTAACAGAGTGCTGGCCAGCCATCCTGACGAAGGAACCGAGTAATCTCATCTGCTACACGCTTCGTTCCGACGAAAATAAGAATCTTGTTTTCTTTGTTCTCCATGGTTTTTTCGAGATGCTTGATCATTTTGTCGCGCTTCTCGTTTTCGCTGACAACCTCGACAATCTGTGTAATTCTGTGATTGGCGGACAAATCCATCGAACCAATGTTGACTTGAATGAAATCGGTCAAAAAGTCAGAGGCCATTGCTCGGACCTCCTTGGGCCATGTGGCAGACCACATGAGTGTCTGTCTGTCAGGTCTGATCTGCTCAATAATCTTGCGGATCTGAGGTTCGAAACCCATATCAAGCATACGATCGGCCTCATCGAGCACAAGGTACGTGACGCGGCGCAAGTTTGTCTTGCCAGCCTCGAGCATATCAATCAGACGACCAGGAGTGGCAATACAAACCTCGACACCTCGGGACAGGTCTCGGATCTGGGGTCCTTTGGGAACGCCACCATAGACACATGTGTTTCGAATGCGCGAGGATCGGCCAAACTTGGTGATCTCCTGCTGAATCTGGACAGCAAGCTCACGGGTAGGAGCGAGAACTAGGACGATAGGGCCGTCTCCAGGGGCCAGGAGGGGCTGAGCATTGATGTGGACGATGGAAGGCAGACAGTACGTGAGTGTCTTTCCGGAGCCCGTCTCAGCAATACCAACCACGTCACGACCGGAAAGGGCCATGGGCCAACCCTGGGATTGAATGGCGGTGGGTGCAGGGAATCCTTGAGCCTTGACTTCGTCCATCACGTACCGGGGAAACCCAGCCTCGTCAAAGGTCTCCACGGGCTTGGGAACATTGCTGCCAGCGATAGTCATTTGATGCTTGCGACGGAATTCGTCGACTTCAGCGGGTGACCGATTGGCGACATCAGGGCTTTCCTTGTAAAATGATTTTTCGAACTTTGGGAGTGTAGACAGATCTGGTGAGAAAAAAAAACGTTAGTATTAGGTGCCCGTCATGAATGGGGACGGGACAAAAAATCATCCCGGTAAAGCTCTCATCATACCCCATTCTTGTCTTTGCAACCCAGAGCCCAGGTTGTTCATTCGATCACCGCCACCGAATCCGCCTCCTTGACCACCACCAAAACCACCGCCATAGCCGCCGCCGCCGCCGCCGCTATAGCCGTTGCTGTTGCTGTAGCCATTGCTGTAACCATTAGATCGACTAAACGTCCTGCGTTAGTGACTTTGAGATTCAAATTCAGGTTTGCGCGAAATGTGGTTTAGTTGCCCGAGCCAGACGCCACCCCCAAAGTTTCGGTTGTGCGTGTGGGAACATGGTACAATTCCACCAGGAGCCAGGCCCCAAAAAAAGGACAAAGAAAAAGAAACAAAGATGGAATGAAACTCGGTTCGAAACTGAAAAGATGGTTACTCACCCTCCACCGTAGCCACCACCACCACCACCACCATAACCGCTTCGGTCGCCTCTGTCGTTTCGGTCACGGCTGTAGCCTCCTCCATAGCCACCACCGCCGCCGCGACCACCTCCGTAGTTGGACATGTTCAGATGTTTTGTGCTTTAAAAAATCAACTTCCCGCTGCTTGTTTGACGTGGAAAAATGGCAAACTGATGCGACACAGGATTGTGAACGAAAAGCAGCTTTCAGATCTGACAGAAATCTGCTTGTGGAGTGATGGAGAAGAAAAGGGTATGCAATGAAAAAAGCCGTTGGGTGATGGTGTTGCGTTGTGCAAGGTTTGCAAGAAGTCAAGTCAGCACGGCTGGCGCGTCGACTTTTTTTTTTTTGGTCCTTTCATTTTCGCCGCCCTGTTGGCCCCTTCCCTTACTCTTTTCCCACCCGATAAAAATCCTTCTTCTAAGGGTGGTGGGGCCTTATCTGTGATTGGCCAGTCAGAGTCAGTGTTGCTGACTTATGCAAAACCCGCCTACCCTACACGTCGCCGGAATCTCGCTTCCTTCTTCAATTTGTACGTATCCTCGCTTTGTTGTCTGGCTGATGCGAGGTGAGGTTCGCGGCAACTCACAACTCACCGAAGTGTCTCAGTGTAAGATTACTCGACTTTCGGTCGACATAAGTAAGTGCATATTTATCGACGCACGTATTGAGATATAGCCACGCTGCCTCTGCCATATTTATTTCAAAAAATATACTATATCTCATCATGACGGCTCATTAAACTCTAAACTTGTTTGAGCACAATTGATAGGAAAGAGACATAATTCGCAATCGACCCTGAATCCAAGCATGGGTTCCTCCATAATATTCCAATGCAAAAAGAAGCGGTATTTTTTTTATCTACAAAAGAAATGATTATACGCTCTATGTGTGTATTAATGTGTATCCGGTTTGTACCAACTAGTCCATGGTACTTCTTATTCTCGTGACACGTCGCGACCAAAGGCCTTTGACTTAAGCCAATCCAGGAGGACCAGGACTCGATTGCGTGCTGCAATAAAAAAAAAAACAGTGTTAGCTGAATAGAATAATAGACCAGTGCACCGAAGCAGGGACGCTGGGTAATGTAAACTCACTGCTAAAGCACATGGACAGGTAGGCACTGCGCCAGAAGAGATAAGTCAGACTGCCACCCGTAGCAAGGTTGCCGTTCCACCAGCTGACATCGGCGACGGCCTTCTCGCTACCAATGTAGGCCAAGCTGCCTTGGTGACTGTATCTGAAAGGCTTGATGTCCTTGATTTTCCGCAACTTTTTCTCCAGATGTTCGATCTCATAGGCTGCCTCGGCCGAGTTGCCACCCTCGAGATTCATCTTACTACTCAGCTCCTGGATACGAGTCTCCATATTCTCAGTCTTGGCCATGTTGTTGAAGAGGCGTCCGAGGAAGTTGCCCTCTTGAGAAGCTACCTGAGCAGTAGGTGCGTATCCGGCTACAGCACAATCACCAATTGCCCAGATGTCGCGGGCACCTTGAACAACGAGATACTCATTCACCGCGAGGCCTCGGCGTGAATCCTTCTGAGCCGGAATGCGTGACATCAAATCCTTGACAATGGGTCGGACAGCATTACCAGTGGCCCAGACCAATAGACCGTAGGGAATTTCAACTCGTTCTTTACTGCCGTCTGGCCGCGAGATCTCGGCCTCGACAGTCGTCTCAGTCACCCTTTTCACCATGGTCTTTGTTTTGATGTCGATTTTTTCTTCTCGCAGTGTGTTTTCGGTGTAGTCAATGAGCTGCTTGGAGAATGACGGTAAGACATTGGGCAAAGCTTCGATTAGCGTGACCCTGAAACGAGGGCTGATCTCCGGCACAAGTTTTTTGATGTCTTCTTCGAAGAAATCTTGCAATTCGCCAGCGAACTCGACGCCTGTAGGACCGCCACCAACCACAACCATGTGCATCAGCCTGTCCACTTCCTCAGGAGTTTGGTCCTTAAAGGCGGCAGTTTCGACGCAGTCCATGATCTTCTTGCGAATGCGCTGCGCATCGCCAATTTCCTTGAGGAAACAGCTGTTTTCGCGCACGCCGGGAATGCCAAAGGTTGCATTCTCGGCACCCACGCCAATCACAAGCATGTCATAGGGGATTTCTGTCTCTGAAATCGCGCCCTTGATTTCCGAGTTGTCGACAACCCTGATCACCTTTCGCTCAGGGTCAATGGAAGATGCTTCGGCCTCGTAGAATTTGACGGCGGCCTTTTTGTGTCGAAGGATGGCTCGGACAGGCTCCATGATGGATCTGTGTTCGATAGTTCCAGTGGTACAAGAGGGCAGCAGAGGAGTAAACAAGAAATAGTTTCGGGGGGACACGACAACGACATTGTAATTTTCGGTATCCAGCTTCTTGAGCAAAGCGACGGAGCCCCAGCCAGTACCTGTTTTCAAGAAGCAGAAAAAAAAAGAAATGAAATTAGTAGCTAGTAAGGGCAAGAAAAAGGTCCAGTATTGCTCACCTAAGATGACGAGGGTCTTTTTGGCAGGATCCGGTTCGAATTGCGGCTCAGGATGACGATCTTGATAGACAATGAAGAAAGTATAGCCAAGAAGGCCAATAGCAGAGAGGTAAGTCAACCTCCAAGTCCATCTCAAAGTCTTGCGCAGCTTGCTGGAGGTTGGCTTTGGTGCTTCATCGGCGTAAGCTCTGCGGAAAGCGATCCTGCCAGACGCGGCAAGCTTCATGGAAACAGCAGGACGCTGTGGCAAGCGGAGAGCATGACTCCGGACTGCGGTAGAGTAGGCTCTGGAGGCAATACGAGCTGGATGGGCCAGCTTGCTCGTGAGGCCAACGGCGGCCAGAGATCGAGGACAAGACGCCATGGCGCCCAAGTTTGTGGGCAGCTGCGTTGCTCGCAAGATGAGGACGGCCTTGAAAAATTAGAGATGCGTGAAAAGGAATCTTGCCAGCAAAAAGCTGTGGCAGATGAAGATAAACTGCACTAAGCAGCCTTTGCAGAGGCTACTGCGATGCGGCGAAGAAGTTTTGGCAAACTTGACAAGTGAGTGCGCAGTCGGTGCCACGGGTTGGCCTTTGTGGTGTTGGAGGTTTTTTTTTTCTCCCTTCCCTGTCCGACTCCAACGCGCGTCCCACTCGCTGACGGTCACTCGCAAAGGGGGCAAAAAAAAATTCATGCGGGACAACTACGATCCAGAAAGACCCAGTCATGCCCAGTCATGTCCGATCTTCAGCAAGGATAAGACTCGAACTACCTGGACTCTCCCGACACTCTATCTTTGTCACGTAAAACTGAAAATAAAAATGGATGGAGATGATGCACAGAGATCAAAGACGTCAAGAAAGACATGCATTGATACCATGTGCGCCTGGCCCATCGGCATCCTATCATCGACGTGTCATTGGATACGACTTACCGGTGCCCGCTCTCGCGGGCGGGAGCTGCCTGCCCAGTGAGCTGCCCAGTGTCCAATGCCAGGCGCGCCTTCCGTCCCGACTCCATTCCGACATCAGCCGGAAAGTCGTCGGTCACATGCAAGGTAGCCACCAGACGGCAATAGCAACAGCAAGACAGGAGTGCTCTTTCCCCCGTTGTCAACTTCCCTTTTCTGCGTTCATTCGCGTGCTCGACGGGTCATGATCTTGCTCGTTTGATTGGAGGTGATTGGTCGTCCATCCGTGCCCCAATGTGTCGCATCACGGCCTTGTGCTTCAAAACGGTCCTCGTTTTCACCGGAGCATGAACAGACAGACGGGCGTCATGAGACGGCGAGGCCTTCTGCTGTGATTGCCGTATGATTTTTCAGATGATTTTTCAAGATGGTAGCCCCCCTCGGCCATAGCTGAGCAAAAAATGGTGTACACACTACACACATATGTACATATGTGTGTTCATTGCTGAGCCGCCTCACGTGGCCAGTTCGTCAACCACGTCCACATGCCGCGCGTGACGACTCGAGAACGGACAAGACGCCAAGACGTTTCTGCTTACCAGCCGGCTGAGCTATCCACTCGTGCATCCATCCATCCATCGTCCTTCCATCCTTCCATGTTCCTGGCTGCCTAGCTCTCGAGTTTCGGGAGTCGACAGAGTCATAACCCTGAATTCTGAAACAGGTGGCTGATGCGGCTGGGCCTCTGCGACAACGACAGCAATGGGAGAGCAAAGGCTCCCTTTTCACGAGAATTTATGCCACTGATTCACCCTTCGAGTCGTGGACCGCAATCATGGCATCCTTCAGCACGTATGCAGCGATGCTCTTGGCACACATCATGGACTGCCGTAGCTTCACTCTGTCGATCCGTCGTGCTCTGCACTGAATCCACGGTTCCCGACCAAAGCCGCATACTGACGAGAGACCACCATGAACCGTTGCCATCCATCTTAACCAACGCAATGTGCAATGTGCAGTGCAATACCGCCGGCACAAATCACACCTCACCGACAACGCCGTTCTTGACGCTGGTCTCGACGCTGCTTCTCCCGAGCTTTCCAAGCGTCCACGGACCTCTTCTGGACTGCGCACCAGTCCAGCCCAAACACCACACAGACTAGCTGTCGGACATTGACCAGCATCCTTGATGGGCCCCAAACATCGACGGATCCCATCTAGTCAAACGGTGTTGGCCAGCATGACTACTGGGTTTCGCAGTCCGGGAGCATTATGCGACGCCGCAAGAAAACTGTCCATCATACCAAGTAATGGCATACCGAACCTGATCGTCTCACTGCAAACTGTTCCACCTGTATTTCACCCGCACCACACGAAATAAACTCCCCCTTCCTTCTTTATCACTTTGGCAGCTTGTCACCTGCATCTTTCGATTCTCGATTTGCCATCTCGGAAGACTTCTCCAACGGCTGCCCTCTTTTGTGACCTTTTGAGCCACACAACAAGTCTAAAATCAACGTTGACCGTTGTTGATGCCTCTGCTTGACGATCCCCCCCAAAACAAGGTCCTTCTTTTTGCCGCCTTCTGCCACTCGTTTCTTTTCTTTTCTTTTTTTTTTCTATTTTCAACGCCAGCCATGAACCAGTAGAGTTGAGACTTTCTCTTGACGACGCTGCAGAGAAGCCATTTGCTGGACAAAATTTGGCTCCTGTTGGACAAAAGAAAAAAAATACCAAAAAGATAAAAAAATAGAAAATCGAGGGTTCAATCATGGTTCCAATCGCTGTGGTACATGATATTGTCGCCGCGGATACGTCATCACTCAATTCCTTGGCTATAGAATATCCCAAGTTGCCTCGGGCTGAGGAATGCGACGAGAAACGGGACAGAACATCATCATGTCTACTACGACGAATCAGGAAGCCAAGCAGAGAATCACATCGAAAAAGAAGACCAAGTGATGGCGCATCCGTGATGCGAGTGTTTGGGGATGAAAGACAGGACGAGAGCGGGTATGACGATAATGACGACAATGACGATAATGAAGATAATGAAGATGAGACCAAGGAACCAATGGACATACCAGAACCAATTCAAACACCACCTCCGAGCCTGACAAACAATGCTTCACTTCTTCGTTCGTCTACCTCATCGGCTTCGCCAACGCCTCGTTTATCTCAGCCCATGGGCAATATGCAGCAGCCGCCGCCTCCTGCGGCACCGGCACCTCTGCACCTTGCGAAGCCGGTCATCCCAAAAACACCTTCTAAGGTCCCATTAGAGCCAGTAAGATCCCGCTCTCTACGTTTGGAAAAACGAGAAAAAAAAAAGAAAAAAAAAATCCATTCTAGTCGCTACTTCCGTGATGCTAATAAACAAGAGCTGTAGCCTCGGCCAGCAGATGTTGTAAACCCTATCGAGCTCCCACCTGGGAACTCTCTATCCCAGAGCAGTCAGACGACAGTCGTCGCATCCAGCACACTGTCAGCGTCAAGGTCTCAAAGCACCACCTCGTCGACGACGATCAAATGGGCATTACCTGCACTCACAGCCATGATCACACTGCCCATTCCTGCCCTTGCCGCAGATGGTATAAAAGAGGGAGAAGTTCTGCCCACGGGAGCACCTATCGCAACGGGCCCCAACAATCCAGGCTTCGCCGTCCCTCCAGCAAGCCCAACTAATGTTCTTCCCATGACGGGATCCAACGGCTCTCCTGGAGACGATAATAATGAGCAAAACGATTCGCCTACAGGAAAGACCCTCATCGTGGTCGGATCGATTGGTAAGTCTTCGCTACGCGCACTTTTTCACGCAGAGTCTTTTTTTTTTTTTGGTTGCGAATTCTATTTTCTCTCAAACTGGAACTGAACAAGGCGTAAAACATCAGGCGGAGTCATTATTCTTGCTTTACTGGGTTGGCTCGTTTGGCGGTTGTTCAAGCGTCGCCGCCGCGGCATCGCCAACACCAGGGACCAACCTCCCCTCCCCCCTTTCCCGACAGACACGCCATCCGCGACACGCAGGCGCTTGGTGACGAAGACGCTGTCTCGCATTCCGATCCTCAAGGAACACATCGACGGCACCGACAGCGGGTGGACCAACCTGGATCATCCATATGTCGGTTCCTCCAACAAGACGACGGCCGGGGCCCCTGCAGCCTCTTCTTCTTCTTCTTCGACGGGCGGCGCTCAACAACAGCCAGGTCTAGCACCGACCATTGTGGTCCACACCGAGATTGTCAGAAAAAGCTTCCATGCCACTCAACAGCAAACTAGAGAACATGCCCGAGTGCCCAAGCAACAAGCGGTCTCTTCCACCGAGGCCCAGCACAGGAATGCCCCAGACCCTCGGACGCAACCGCGCAAGTCGTGTCCCAGCGATAACTCGTCTCTTTCGTCTGGTTTCGGAGATGGCCAGTTCATGATGAACAACAACAACAACTATAGCAATTACAACTACCACCACAACAGCAATCACATGAACAGCACGTACCAGACCAACAACCCCGCCGCCGTGGTGACCACCATCAACGCGCCATCATTCCCCGCCACACAGCGCGACAGCGCCAGCATCCGCAGTCAGCGTCGCCGCCGCCGTGATACAGTCTGCACCGAAGCAAGCGAGGACTGGCCGCCTCGCTTCCGCACAGTAAATTCATGGGTCAAACAGCAGTCCAGCCGAGTCGTGCGTGCAAAGCAGCGAGCCGAGTCTCCATCTGCGCCAGGGGCCATCACCCCGACGGTGCCCAAGGTACCACCCGAGTAGGATCTGAGGCCGGTGATATCCCATAGAAAAGGAGCCTCGTCGCGGCACACATGGCGCGGTGAGATGGAGTAAAAGCAACTCGAGCAGAGCAGGTTTGCTGTGCCATCATGAATTTTGATTCGATATGAATACTTATATAGAAATAATAATAATTATTATAATAATAATGACCTCGAGAAACCAATCCTGCGACATCGCGAAATCACGAAATCACCTTCAGTCACGAACAATACAGAGAAGTGAGCACGTCAACACTATCTACCGTGTTAGACAATCCATGCCGCCTCGTTACCAACAGTCCACCAGCGTCGCATCCATAATATTTTCCACAGAAAGCACCAAGGTAATAACGAAGTCTAGTCATGAAACATCAAGATATATAAAAAAACGAAACTCGAAAAAAAAAAACCCATGAGCAATGATTGTATTTCAACTCATTGTGCCAGGAATATACACGCCACCGTCCGTGTTCCGCGCTGCTGGCTAAACGCGCCATCGCCGTCGTATCTATCATAATTAGGGAAAATCGATCCTTCTTTTTATCCAGCTCATTTCTTGCTTTCGCCCTTCCCATTCGCCCCCCCCTTTCTGTTTCCCCCTCTGGACATCCCTGCACAACGGACGATTTTTCCGGTCTTTTCTGTAGTAAACTACGCGCCGTGTCTGCGCTTATTTTGCACAACCGTTCCCGCCAGATCTGTCCCATCACGCTGCATGCGGGAACATTTCCCAGAAACCAAGTTCCATCTTTTGGGGGGCGTGAGCAATCATGTCTTGCAGGAAAAGGGGGGATGTTCCTAGAAACACCATGACGCTAGGAGTAAAAGGAAGTAACTCACTCTGGTTGCGTGTATGAAGATCTTGACTAGTTCTTCAATGCGTGTTGGTGATTGGAGTTGCATGTGCTTTTCGAGTAGTTCTGCGTAGAATGTTTGACCAATTCCGAAATATGGTTTGCGATTGATTAGCTTTGTACTTTATCTTGGCATTCATCGAATGATTTGTTTCTTATTTTCTTATTTCCTTTTTTTCTAAAGAAAAACGCATCTTTATTCTTTCATTTTTATTTTGATCAATTCTTATACATATCGGACAGGGGTACGTTTGAGATGTTTGATTCCCCGAGTCAACGAGCGGTACGTACCCGAGCCTAGCTTGACGGCTTCGAAATAGTCGTCGGCAACGTAGTTTTGAATCCATGGCCAATAGATGTTTCCCTCGTCGCGACGAGTCAACTCGTGGGCATGGAGCATCTTGGCGACGGCGCCGTAGCCGAGAAGACATGGCGCGAGGGCCATTTGCAATGCCAGCCAGTCTTCACTCTGACCGACGTCTAGTATGTATCGAGTGTAGGCGGTGCATGCTGTCCGGGGAGAAGGAGATCAGAGTTAGAGCCAGGCAGCCCATGTGCATGGCAGAAAGAAAATAAAAGTAAAAATAAAATAAAAAGTATAAAGTAATAAGAAAAAGAAAGAGGACTGCATAAACGCACCTTGCTTTTCCTCCGTAGCTCGAATCTCAGCTTCGGATATACCAAAAGACTTGCAGTAGCCGACGTGAAGTTGCAGTTCACGCATGACATGTCCTACTATCGCACTCGCCTGTTCCGCCCGCCGAATATCGTCAGTACAAGGATCAAATTAGGGGGGAGGGGGGGAAGGGCTTCACTGCTTTCCCTCGTGGTACGTGCTAGGAATTGTATTTACCCTCGTAATTTCTTCAACACCTTTTGTTTTATACGCTGCCAGGGCATTGGCACGAGAAAAATGCACCTGTCATGTACGAAACAATAAAAAAACGCATAGCCATGCCGAGGTGTGTGTTAGCCTCCTTTCCTGCATCTGACAGCTGTTGCTTTTTCTTGGGCAGCCGCGACTTTTGCGACACCCGATAGCAAGAACAAGCTGCTTCGATTCAAGCGATAGTTTGAACCAACCAAGTAGAGATAATCCTGGATGAGATACCCCTTGAAGGACTCCAGCGGCAGACTTCCGTCACCAATGGCCATGACGAACGGGTGGTGGACGAATTGCTTCCACACATCTCTCACATCGGACCGTCCGAGAAGATATTCGACAAAATAGCCTCTAGTGTTTGCATATTTGTTAGAAGGTCAAAATCCAAGACACATGAATACTCGCTAGCAACCTGCAATGTCACTCACGGTGAGAAAGGCAGAGTCTGTATCGAGTGGAAATGGTTGAGTGGTCCATTACCACGACCGAGTCTTGGTGCCGTCTTGATAGCAGCTTCAATGTACCTGCATGCAGAACGGACTGCACTGGGAATATCGGCGCCTTGAGCTATGCCTGCAGTTATTGCCGCTGACAGAAGGGAGAAACCAAAAAAGGGGGAGATCAGACAGCCCCATTGTTGATTCAATTAGCCAAATGAATTCGTGTTTGAAGAAGCCATACAGTGACCATTTTTATCCCACTCCTTGATTTTATTCACTTACACGCCAGTGAGCAGCCGGTGCCGTGGGTACTCGTGCTCATCTGATAGGGGCTTTCAACACAAAGTATCTGATTGTCGGGTCCGACCAGCACATCAACGACGACGTGCTTATCTTCCTCCACCCGGGCCACAGTCATGTCGGACCGAAAGGGTAGATGACCGCCCTTAACGAGAACCCATTTCGGACCAAGAGACTGAATTTGTCGGGCCATGTTCTCAACATCGGCCACACTCTGCGGGTTGTCGTAGACTGATGGAGCAACACCATTCTCCGAGAGAATGAGTCTGGCCTCGGGGATGTTGGGGGTCAACACTGTCGTCAGAGGAAGTAGATGCCGCGAAAGCTCATGTATGGCTTCGCGAGGAAGTAGCTGAGCCCCTGATGTTGACACCATGACCTGCAGCAGATATGCTTGTTAGTGAGGCGACGGTGACCAAGGAATATTGTGTGCAACAAAGAAGAATCTATAAACAAAATGATAAAAAGAAGGAAAGCGAGAAGACGTACAGGATCGACGACCAGCGAGGACACGGAATGCTTGATGACTTGCTTTGCGACCATTTCAATGGTAGCCGGGGCGGCGAGCATGCCTACAAGGGCACTCAGCAAGGGGCCAAAAAGAAATCAATACGAAAAACCGGCATACGCATGCTCATACTTGGTTCCGAGCTCTGCAAGTCCGGATCGTTTTCTTCTTTTTCTCTATCCCCCCTTTTTTTTTTTAAAAAAAAAGGAGGGGACGGGGATCCAGGAGCCTCACCTGTTTTGACGACATCAACACCCACATCCTCGAAACACGTCTCGATTTGTTCCCCCACAAAATCGGCGGGAATAACGTGTATGGCCTTGACGCCCGTCGTGTTCTGTGCGGTCAAGGCCGTGGTGGCTGTCATGGCATAGCATCCATGTGCGGCGAGGACTTTTTGATCAGCTTCCAGGCCTCTGAGCGAGCCGACGAGCATGTTAGCTTGTGTTTTTATTATTCTCTCTGTTTCTTTCTCTCTCCTTCTCTTCTCTTTTCTCTTTGTTTTCTTTTCCCACGAATAAATCCCGCAAACCTCAACCCGTCAACAAAAACCCAAGAAACTAAAACCACACACGCAAACATTTCTCCCAGCCCTTTTCGCCCACGATATATCCCCCATGACAAATTCCACATGTCCCCATCTCGAGCCATGCACCAAAACCAAAAACCCATATCCTCCTTTAGAATCCTTTCAAGAAAAAAAAAAAAAAGGACAACTTACGCGCCGCCCGAGCTGTCCGATCCCGCAATCACCAACACCCTGCCCTGCACCATGACCATGACCAGCGACGACTAGCACACACCCCGTATGACCCAGCGTCACACGTATGTATGCAATGTGTAAGACCGACTTTGAAGGGGTGCCGCTGCTCAGAATTCGATGCCGTCCCTACAGCCAGACCGTCCGAGACACGAACGACACGAATGCGCGATGAACGAACTGCAGGAACATGAATCACTCGTCGCTAGCCACGTCTTGCGAGCGTCTGTCTGTCTGGTGCGGAAAAAGAAGCGCGGTGCGTAGCGCAGTGCACAACCCGGGTGGGGCTCTCGTAAAGGACTTGCTTACGGGAAGGAACAGCAGATAAAAGTACGTACTTGTGTACGTACCTTCTTCCATCGTCAAGTTCTGTATCAACAAATCAACAAATTCATCATGCTACGATGCCGGCGACTGCTTACTTCTCGCGGGCTGATGTGACATGCATTACCAGGAAAAAAAAGATAAAAAAAAAAAAAAAGACTTGTGATGCGCAGAATGGTCAATTGCTGCTAAAAATAAGCA
Organism: Claviceps digitariae; assembly: GCA_018360205.1. Lineage (NCBI taxonomy): Eukaryota > Fungi > Ascomycota > Sordariomycetes > Hypocreales > Clavicipitaceae > Claviceps > Claviceps digitariae. The sequence continues at coordinate 15,598 of SRPT01000212.1, forward strand.
AGAAGAATGTATTAGTTTTTCGGTTTCGAGACAGATGGCTTATCATATTTCTTTTCTCTTGTTTGGGGCCTGAAAATTTAAATCTTTATATTTCTTCCTTTTCTTCGAAACCTAATGGCTTAAATATTTATATTCTATTTCTTTTCTTAAAACCGAATGGCTTGAATCTTTATATATTTTGTCTTCATGAAACTCAAGAGGCTGAAATCATCTCGATAGTTATTTTCCTTTCTGCCTTTCCTTCAGAACCACGTCTTGAATCTTTACATCTTCTTTCCTTTCTCTAAACTTTCCGCATGCTACTCACATTCCTTTCCAACCATGACAACCCGAACAACCCCATACCCAACTCCAATCCCCCCACGTCACGTCACGTCCGTGACCACAGCGCCATGCTTTCTTTCACAAAAAACTTTATACTCCTTGGAAACAATGACAAAAAAGAAAAGAAAGACTAGATTTTCATTCGAGACGTTCAGAGGTTTCGGCATGTGGCCATTCCGAGACAATAAATAACGTGGACCGAAACGAGACTAAAACCCCGCGATACATGTCTCGCGATAGGGATACGTCATCCTTGAATATCAGTGTTTTGTTGGGTCTATAGCCATGGTGCTAGGTTTTTCCGGTCCTCAAGAAAAAAAAAGGGGGAAGAGAGAAAGACGGAGCGAATCTCTCCCCATTGAGTTACTTTCGCACCCGTAATGGTGCTGGCATCAGGTCAGAGGGCATCTCGATTGGTTCGCTGATGCTCCTCTGTCTTTCGGTTTGATCATCACCGGAATAACTGCCCTCGCCACCGTCATCCGCCGCGCCAGGACTACGAGGAGCGTCGCTGCTTTCGCTGTCTTCTTCTTCTTCTTCATCTCCAAACACAATTTGACGCATCACGTTCTTCTCAAACAAGTCAATCACCAACCTGCGGATCCCGAGTCTGTAGTGGTTCCATTCCATCAAGCCCATGACCCTTTTGAAAAACTCCGTGCTCCGGAATGCCACTGGTTTGCGTTGCTTGATCTTTTGCAGTTCCATCAGTGTCTTCTTGTACAAAACCATGTTGCCCAGATTGACAATCAACTGCGTGATGTGTTCATTCACCTCATCCTCGTTCAGCATATGGGGAATCTCAGACGACTCCAGAGGTGGTCGAGCGCGTTGGACTGGTGGCTGCTCCTGGATTGTCCGCTGCGTTTCTGGAACGGTAATTGACGCAGCATTGACATGCTTCCATGGGGCAAGAGAAAACAACTTGCCAAGATCGTTGGGTATGCACAAGCCCAAGGAGGTGCCCAGGGATGTTGTGTTGGCATCCCAGCCATGCTCGGATATCATCTCCAAGCCATGCGTAGAGCGAGATATCAGCCCCAACACGAAGAAGGCGGTGCCACGAAGACTCATCACTTCATGAGCCTCGGCAATGTGAACGATTTCGCCGACGATATCAGTGGCTTCCAGGAACGGAGCGCCAAGTTCCATCGATCCAACATTTCCAACAGCCCACAGGCACGCCTTGACTTTGGTAATAAGCTCCGGATCCTCGCTTTGCATGCCGTGCTCGCGAATCGTTGCCGCAAACTCTTCAAAATGGCCCTTGTCGCTCAACAGCTTACACCCTTCCCGCGTTCTGGTCAATTCTCGATAGAAATGCGGTGGAACATGGCTGTCGTGGAAGTCGGCCTCCGCATCCGTACCGTCAAACAGGCTTATGCGGTGGCTGCTATCATCGGGATCCGAGAGGAATGCTCGCGCGAGACTTGCCTCAATGACACCCACATAAGAATCATTCCGTCCGAGAAACCAGTCATCCATCTCGTTGCTGATATAATCCAAGCCGTCCAGATAATGGTATCCGATCGAGGTTGACAAGAATCGCAAGAGGAGAGGGGCACCAATTTCACCCAGATGATCCAACGCTGGACGACACTCCACAATGTACTCTAGATACACCTTCTTGTTGCAGGCGCTTTCCAAGATCTTGATGGCCGTCGAACAAACTTCTATCTCCGGGTCATACAGTTGCGTGACCAGAAGTCGAATCGCCCATTTTGAGTCGCTCGTTTCGCTGTCACCACCAATTGCTGCTACAGGGCCCATGGTGCATTTCCGAAGCGCGTTGGTAGCGTGAATTCGAATGTCTTTGGTCCCTGCCGTCAGCGCTTTCGAGAGCAAGACCCGAGGATGGCCGTGCAGGCTGTAGTCAAAATTGGAAAGGAGAAGCTTGATGAGATCTGGTCGCTGCTTGAAGTCCGCAATGTGGTACATCATGTTGAACATTCGCCATCTTTCCAGCAAAAGTAATCCTTTTGGCTCGCTACTAAGAACTCCTAGCATGGGGAAATACCCTCCACAAAGCGTATCCGTCAGCCGATCATGGGAGAACATGGGATACTGAGCAGTGAGACCACTTGTCTATGTTTGAATGAATCAGTACCGCTCATCATCAAAAGAGAGAGGGGGGGGGGGGGGGGGGAGAAAAGGTCCAGACGTATTTCTTGCGAGCCACTTACCGGATCGCACTGAGCAAGGCACTCGGCAATTTGTCTCAGCAACTTGCTATCCGCCAAGAACTTGACGCCTTCAGAAGATTGCAACAGCGAATGCATCAAGGCACATCCGGCCTTGACATATTTCTGTGTATTCTTGGTGTTTTTAACCTCTGCAAACTTGTATTTAAAGGGCCGGTAAAAGCTCATCAGGCGTTTCATGAATTTCGATGCTTTGATTGCCTCGTCCAATCGCTTGCCGGTCTGTAGGGGCCCGACAATAACTTTGATAATGACTTCCCAGTTCCATTTGGCGAAATTGGAACTATTAAGCACTCCAGAATCGATGAGCAGCTGCCGAAAGGTGGCGTCGTCAAAGGAAACTGCAGCACTGCTCAGCTTTGGCTGATCGTCGAGTCGCCCCGAATTCCGAATGCTGTCGCGGGAAGACAGGGCTCCAGCTAGGGAGTCCGACGGGGCGCTCCGATACAGAGTGCGGCTGACGCTGCTGATCTGATAGACGATGCTCGAGGCAATAAAGTGATCTTCATTGTTGATTTCCGCAGCCGCAGAGAATAGCTCGGGTAGCAGCTGTAGATTGGCGCTCCAGGACGGTGGCAGCAGCCGACTTGCCAGCTTCAGAACTTCTCCTATCAGTAACGTTGATTTGCGTTTGAGCATGGGATCCTCTTCACTTTGTGCTATTTGCAACAGGCTCGACAAAAGTTCCGCCTTGATCAAGACGGCGAGCAGCAGAGCAGTGTAGTGATCAAGAAAGCTTTGTTCGCCCGAGTCTTCCTCCATGACCAAAGTTGCGCTTCGGTCTCGAGTCGCAGCAGATTTCATATTCGCCACGCGGCCATAGGTAGTCAGGCGCCGTCCAGCCAAGAATGATGTCGCCCATGCCGGGGGTTTGATGCGTAGAAGCGAAAAGAGCAAATCGAGGACCGTTTCTCGAATGGATGGGTTGGGAAAGAGTATACTTGCGATGAGAGAGCGGATGGGCCGAAAGTTATACATGCTCAGGGTCATCAATCCTGACCATGATCTCATAGCCACTGAAATCGCGCGGGAATTTTGCTTCAGTATGTCTTCTACGCCGGCCAATGGGTCGGTAAATGCTGTGAAAACCACGTCCAATCCGTAACCAGGGAGGATATATTTGCGTCTTTGTGGCGCGTCCAAGAGGTACAAAAATGCCGAGGTCAGACTCTCCGGAGACTTGTATGTTCCCTCAGCGAGTGCCTCAGAGAGCGTGCCAAGACCTCCAGATGCTATCAACAGCGGCGGATCTCGAACGAGGATCTCAGCAAGTGTTTCGACACAAATGGGGCGTAGTCGATCGAGGCTTTGATCGGCTGGTTGTATACCTGGCCTCCTGTCTTCCCCTTGCTCTGCCACTGCTACAATGGTTCGTACAACGGCTCTAGATATTTCTTTGATGCCATCCTTGACGTCTAGAAATGCGCGTACAAATTTCAGAGCCTGTTCCCTCTCTACATCGGCTTTGCGGTAGTTGTTGAGAGATCTGAGGGCCTAGATCAGCAAAACGAACAGTGGTCACATTATGCAATATGCAATGTCCCAAAGAGCAGGCACGAATGATGATGATGATGATGATGATGATGATGATTCTCACCTTATGACCAAGAAGTCGGTATTGAAACTTCGAATCCTCTTGATGGACGGGGCATCCGAAATGGCATAACGAGCCACGCGATAGCCAGCTGCCACGACTTCTCGGCTTTCGCTGAGCAACATCATCTGCATCCGAAGCCCAAAGATGGCCCACACCAAATCGTACTTGAGTGCAGGATGGCGTCTGAAAAGCTCTACAAGCTGATTTGCTCTGCTGACGTAGTACTCTGGTGCCATGCCCTCGACTTCGAGCGCTTGGAGCAATTCGGCGAGGGCAAAGGTTGGGCTTTCGGCATTGTCGTCGACGTCGTCTGATCCAGTGATGGACCTTGTAATGCTTGGAGGAGAACGCAGGTCATTCGTATGTGACGATGCTTCCTGCGCTCGGGTTCTGGTCGGCGTGGTCGGGCCAGCTGCCCTCGTTCGTTGAGTATCCGAGATTCTCTGCCGCAACTCTTTGATCCTAGTGTTGCTGGCACTCAACTCGGCCTCCACTCTCTGCCGTTGTTCCTTGGTCTGCTTGGCTTTTTTGATGTTGAGCGCCTCCAGCATATTCTCACTGCCCTCCTTGATTTTCATTTCTCGATTCAGCTTTTCCCTCAAACCAGACAAGGCCTGCTGCCTGGCTGTGTCGGCACCATCTTGATCCACCTTGTCCATGATGCTTCCCGCATACACTGATCCCACGTCAATCCTGCTTCCGGCACGGCTTGTCATTATTTGACTACGCAGCTCGGAGCTAAAACTGCCAGGGCCAATGGTGGGATTCAAACTGCTGCCGCGGGGAGCAAAGGAGACGAGTGAAGCCGCGGCGGCAAGCCGACTGGACGTGGCATTTGAAGGTTGAAGTCCGCTTCCATCGCGATCCAAGCTGGTTCGGCCGGCCTGAGAGGCATTTTGGTGGTATGGATACTGTACATTGTGTTGAGACGGGGGTTGGCCAGGCATCCTTAAGCGGCCCCGACTGGGAAGTCGAGACAGCGCCTATGTGAGGACGAGTGACCTTCCTGCCAACTTGGGCCGCGCCCTATATTTTATATGTTTGTGCATTCGAGTTCTCCTGTCGGGGCCGAAGCTCTAGGTCACAGGCAAACGCTGGTGATGCCGTTGCGTCTGGTTTGGCTTCGCTTCGCTCGCTGGTGGACTCTGGCTGTGGCGCATTGGAGAGAGGTGAGGCCGCAGTGTGTCGAGCAAACGATCTGGTCAAGTATCTGAGCCTCTCGAGCCTGGACAGTTTGGTAGATGCACCAAGGCGGACAAGGACGTAACGACAGAAGAGTCGCAGACGGCGAGAGGAGGATGCAGCGAGGCTCGGCCAGCGATCTGGTCCCTCGGAGAGTCCCAATGTGTGTTGGCCAGCCACAGGCAGATAGATAGCCGGCTGCCAATCGGCGGACAGGTCAACCGTCACACGGTCGCAGACCTGCCAACGATACAGCGACACACACCGTTTGAGGCGCGCCAGAAAAGAAAATCAAGATTCCCTTCAGCACAAACGAAAGTGTGATGCGACGGGTGGAATGGGCGCGGTCGAAGGGAGCCGGAGAAAGGAGGCCGACGATGGTCAGAGCAGACGGGGTCGGTGCAAATGACGACGACTTGGAGGCTGCCGAGCCAGCTGTGCCAGCTTTGGCAGCCCAGCCTGCCAGCTCCCCGCCAGGTGGGCGGTGGATGGTGCTAGTGCGCATGTCGTCGTGGGTGGGGAGACGGCCACGCCAGGTTTTTTTTTTTCTGTGCAAGGTAGGTACCTGGGTACTTGGCCACACGCACCAACTACCGGCCTACGTAGGTACCTAGTACTTTGTTTATTGACTGCTCAGTGCTGACCAGCAAGAAAATGACGCAAGACGGCGGTTTCTCCGGATGCCATCAGACATGTTTTAATGGAACCGTCGTTGGCCGTTGGTCCGTCGTTGGTTGTTTGTGTTGGCCGTTGGCCGTTGGTCGCGGATGGTTGGTCGAAAATGGTTGAATAGTCGCCGGCAGCCGGTTGGACCGGCACAAGTTCTGCCACCGCAGTTTACTCGGACGCGAGTTGCGATTTTCGGCGACAGCTGCATGGGAAACGGATAGGATAAGGACAGGACAAGGACAGGACTTGTGCGACTCGGGATGCCACGCTGCCCATGACTGATGAACTAACCGGATGCTTATCGGCCATCAATGGCAACATGGAATCAACCCGGCAGCTGCCAGACGGCGTGCCGCGCCACTTGGCAGAGCTGACCAGCTGTGCTGGGAGCTCGGCGGGCTCCGGCGTGGCTGCCCCGCTATCTGGAAGCTGTCCAGTCATGCCTGAGCAGTCCGGACTGACGCTGGTCGGTCTGATCGTCATCCAGTCATTCCAGTCCGGTCTGGTTCTGGTTCTGGTCTGGTCTTGCCATCAAACGCAAGCCACAAGTTGCCGTGCCCCGTCCCAGCTATCAATTGTAGCCTCATGGGAGGGGAGATGCCCGTCCGGGGCACGCAGTCGGCCGATAGCATCATTTCTTTGGCATGGACGTCTGACGATGAGGACCGGGAAGTGATTCACTTACATACATTTGTGCATATATATATATATATATATACATATATATACACACCTACTCGCGTAACCCCCGCGACCACCTCGGCGACCTTGAATCTTGATACGCAAACACAACGCACGGCTCACCTCCTCTCCCGAGTCTCCTCCCAGACTCACCAACACTCACCAACACTCACCCACGGATAGGTCCAGCCCCAAACCATGCCGTACGTGTCCGCCGCTCGCTATGGCAAGGACAATGTCCGCGTCCTCAAAGTCGACCGCGATCGAGCAACCGGCGTCCAGAATGTCGCCGAAATGACCGTCTGCTGTCTTCTCGAAGGCGACATTGCCACGTCCTACACCCACGCCGATAACAGTGTCGTCGTCGCCACCGACTCCATCAAAAACACCATCTTCATCCTGGCCAAGCAGCATCCCGTCAATCCCCCTGAACGGTTCGCCTCTCTCCTGGGTCACCACTTCATCCAACAGTACAGCCACATCCACGTCGCCAACGTCAAGGTCATCACCCACAGATGGATCCGCCTGGACGTGGACGGCAAGCCCCATCCTCACAGCTTCATCAAGGATGCCGGCGAGACTCGCAACGCCCACGCCCGTGTCACCCGCCACCATGGCATCCGCGTCACCAGCGCCATTGCCGGCCTCTCCGTCCTCAAGACAACCGGCTCTGCCTTTCATGGATTCCTTCGCGACGAGTACACCACCCTGCCCGAGACGTGGGATCGTATTCTGGCCACCGACGTGGACGCAACCTGGAAATGGAGCACCTTTGCCAACCTCGCGACCATCGAGCACAGCGCCGCCAAGTTCGACAGGGCCTGGGAGGTGGCCAGAGAAATCACCCTCAAGCTGTTCGCCCAAGACGACAGTCCCAGTGTCCAAAACACAATGTACAAGATGAGCGAGCAGATTCTCGATGCTGTCCCCGAAACCGATAGCGTTGCCTATTCTTTACCAAACAAGCACAATTTCGAGCTCGGTATGTCTTTTACGCTCATTAAATATTTACACATATTGAGTCTTTCTTCTTATTCTTCTTCTTCTTCTTTTTTTTCGTTTTGGAAAGGAAAAAACAATCAAATTAAATGACCCTGTTTTTTTTTTTTTTTTGACGGATTTTGCTTACAACCAACCGCCAACGTAGATTTGAGCTGGCACAAGGGCCTCAAGAACCTTGGCGCTGATGCCGAGGTATACGTCCCTCAAACCTGCCCGAATGGCCTTATCAAATGTGAGGTTTCTCGGTCCAAGGTAAAACTGTAATGTATGTAGTAGTTATCCGGAAACGAGCACCAGGAGAAGGGTTACTATAAGGCATGGCATGGTTCCGATGACTGTGCGACGATGGCTCTGGATTTTGTGCTTGTTGGACTAGCTGGGGCTTATATACATACATCGACACACATAGAACGTAACATAGAACGTAAACATACATATATGTAAATACACACACATACGAATCTTGCGCGGCCCGCGTTCCAGTGACAAGGGAAATATAGCAAGATAGTCCCGATGCGTCCACGCAAACAGGATAGACGCCCAACCCAAAAAAAAGTCCGACGAAGCCGGAAGGACTCAGGACTGCCCCAACGTGCAACCTCTATTTTGTGTCATGACTCCCCCGAGCGACATTTGACATCTGTGGTGACATGCAGGCCATCTGTGGCGTATCCCAGCCAAGCCAAGAGACGTATACTTTGAACATGTTGTATCACAATACTGCCTCTGCCCACACTGCTATTCCTTGCAGGCTATGGGTGATTATGAAAGAAAATAATTTATATATATCCTATATAATACAAAGTAACTCATAGTTTTGCGCCACGCCCATTGTTTTTCTTCTTCTTCACTCCCCTCCCCAAAATGAACTCATAACCGCTCCAAGTCAGACTCTCGAATCCTCTGCACAGCCTTGTCCCACCCTTCACTTCCCACGACCACGCCCCCGAACCGCACCAAATTCTGCTTGTACGGATGAGCGTCCCCCTCAAAAGCCTTCAACCGCGCGAGCCTCTTATCCCGCAGTCTATTCTTGGGCAGCATGCCGCTGACGGCCTTGCGCAGAATCTCGCTCCCGCCGTGCTTCTCCATGAGCGCATCCATGGTCAGGACCTTGAGGCTTCCCGGTCGGGTGGAATGGCGGTAGTATTTCTTGCGCCACATCTTCTTGCCCGTGGTGTGCAGCGCGGCGCAGTTGGTCACGACGACGTAGTCGCCGCAGTCTGTGGACGGGTCGTAGATCGGCTTGTTCTTGCCCATGAGGATGACGGCGATGCGGGAGGCTAGGCGGCCGAGGGATGGGGGGGTGACGTTGGGTTCGGTGGTGAGGGTTGGGTGTGGTGTTGAGGCGGATATATGGTGCCATACGCGGGAGTAGGCGAGGCGAGTCTGGGGAGGCGCATGGTTTAGTCAGGAGGTCAGAGATTGAGGACCCCAAAAAGGAGAACAACAAGAAGAAGAAGAAGGTAGTTCTTTGTTAGAAGCCCGTGCAACAAGTTCAAGGTCAACGTACCAGTCCAAGAGTCTGCGACATGCTGAACGACGACCTTGTGGGGAAAAAAATAGAACACTTCTCACTGTTCAATCAATTGCTATAGAAGCAGTCGATGCCACGCAAAAGGCCTCGGCAATGGGCCACGATCTGGATGTTCTCGTCCTGTTCCGTTGAACAGATCACCATTCCATTGGTTGAACATTGAAGGGAAAGTTCTTGATGCAGGAGGAAAAGCTGACTCAGCAGCGCATTCGCCAGGAGTCACCTGATGTCGTCTTTCCCCGCCGCCCGGACACGTTGGCGCGCCAAGCCCCGGACGGCTGGGGTTGGTTGGATGGATGGATGGATTGGGTGGATTTCAAAGCAGGCAACTCGCAAGCAAGCAATTCACAAATAAAATGTCTCTCTGCTAAACCAAGATGCAACATCCCAGGACATATAATACCAGCTCCGGTTGTGCAAATAATAGCAAGACATTTGTTCTATCGGCAGAAGTCTCTCTGTGAAACCAGTCAGACTCTTTTTCTAGCTCGTTTCCCCTTGAGCAAGGCAAAAAAAAAATGACAGTTGATGATTCTTTTCAGGTAAAGAGAAAAAAAAGCCCCCCTTGGGTTTCAACTCCGCTATTTGCATAGCAGGGCACATGGAAGCGTGTTGATGCAGTTTGCTTTACTTTTACTTTCCACTTGTACTTGGCTTTTTCTTCTTCTCTTCTTTTTGTCTCTTCTTCTTCTCCTTCTTTTTTTTTTTTTTGCTTCACATTTATCCTTTTATTCATAATCCCGTCTCCACACACAAACCCCGTGGGCACAATAACTCGACGCCCATTACTGATGAAACATGTGGCACCATAGGCCGTGTTTGCGGTTCCATTGTCTTGTAGCGAATGTATCAAGGCTGTTTCGGATTCCCTCTACAAGCTCGGTGGCATCACCAAAGTCCAAGGGAACTTGGCTGATCAGTTGATTTCGGTGGAAGGTTCCAGTGAGTCATTCAAGAGACAGTGGGAGAGAACGGAAGCGGGGGCAGCATTTGTCCAAGCCACGCTGGATGATCATGTACTGAAAGAAGTCATGTTGTCGCGTAGCTGCGCCGTCAGCCATAGTTGAGGCCATTCAAGCGACAGGCAGGGATGCCATCTTGCGAGGATCCGGCGCATCTGACAGTACGTATTCTATCTCCAACTAAACGTGCGGAAATTGTGTTGCCGGCTTCGGCGCCGTCAACCGTTGCTAACACAACTTTTTGAAAAAGGTGCCGCAGTGAGTATTCTCGAGACATTCGCGGATGGGATAGAAACATCCGAGAACCACCACGGAGATCGCAATGTACGAGGTCTAGCACGAATCGTGCAAGTGAGCTCGGGGAAGAGCCTGGTGGACTTGACCGTTCGTGGACTTGTTCCCGGGAGATACTCTGCTACCATTCGCGAATACGGCGATCTCAAGGACGGCGTCAAATCAACAGGAGCCGTCTGGTCCGGGGGCGGAAAAGATGCCAAGGGGATCCTGGGCACAGTTGATGTTGGCGAGGATGGACGGGGGAGTGTTTTTGTCGACCATGGCTTTCAGATTTGGGAAATCATCGGACACGCCTTGGTCCTGACACAACAAGACGAGACAGCCGGACCGCTGGTCAACGATGCCAACACCATAGTTGGCGTCATTGCTCGGAGCGCTGGCGTTTGGGACAATGACAAGACGGTTTGCTCCTGCACAGGTAAGACATTGTGGGAAGAACGGAAGGACGAGGTCCGCAAAGGCATGTTGTGATCGAACCATGTAATTATGTCATGCGTAGACCCGTATATCGTCAAGTCACGAGTTGACGAAGCTTGACGAGATACCAGAAAGATGAGGAGGAGAAGAAGAGGACCAGCTCTGACGAAACGTCAGTCACATGATGTTTTATATCGTAGCTCAAGTGAGCACCTAAGGGGTAAAAGCGTAGGGAACATGCCGCAAAGAGTGAAGTGTAGTCTCGTTCTTTGACCCAGGAAGCAAGAGAAAGAAAGAAGCAACAACCAATTGCACGCAAAAGTAGCCAGCACACACCGCCGTTTCAGATCACATCCATTACGGCAGGAACAGCATCATGGTTCGATTCACGGATGCGGTGTAAGAAAAGACATCCGGTTCCTGATGACGTACAGAGGAGACGTTACAAGCAATATACCGATGCCGAATCGGCCGATATACCTCCGTTGGACACGGCGAAAGAGGAAGAGAGAGAGACAGAGAGAGAGAAAGAGACGCCCGCTCGCAAGCATGCCGCGCCCGCCGGCGCAGAGTAGTCTCGAAAATGAGCTGGCTGCATACAAGGAGCGGATGTCTCACAAGTTGAGTCTTTTTTTTTCTTTTTCGGGATTGCCCTCTGATCCCGTTGCATGATAATTATACCAGAGAGATGACTATCAGTCAATAAATCCTATTCTTGGAAAATTCGACGCATAATATCCTTGCACGTACATTTGTAGGTATTTACTAGGTACATGTACAACGTGAACCACGAACCAACGTCCATGAGGCAGTGCAGTGAGTTTAGGTAATTCCGAAAAAGCGTTGGAATTGCGTACGACGCACTGCGTCCTCTGTCAATAATGATAATAATGTGGCGTTACGGGAGTGATTGGCAATGTCACGAGGGCATGGCGTGACAATGCATAATGCAATGTGATGGCAATGGTTTTTTTCTTTTCTTTTTTTTTTCTTTTTTTCTTTTTTTTTTAACTTTTGCGAGAGCATGTCCTAATCAGGGGGTCTTTTGACTTTATCAGCCGGTCTATTGTTAGCATCAGTATGTACTTGAATGCTAGTGCCTCACCAATGTCGTTCTCGGCCGTCCAAACAACCAACACGGCGCTCCGCTTTACAAATAACAATCGCCGCGCACCCTGCTACCTTAATAGCGGATGCAGCAACTACCTTAGTAGATATAGAGAACTCTTTACTACACTTAAAAAATACAAGGGACTTCCCTTTAAATATGCTAATAACTAATAGCTTATACTAAAAGGCTAAGGTAGCTATACCCTTACTATAGCACTACCTAATAAAACCCTCTGCTATATTATACTCTATAATGCCTACTATACGCTAGGAATTAAGGCTAATCTAATCTTTATATTTTAACTAGTAAAGAAAGAATATATAGTAAAAATAAATAATAAAAATACTATAGTAAGGAGGGGGAAGGAAATTATAATAACTACTACTTAGTGGGTAAATATATATAAAATTAATAAAGGGGGACACTAAGCTATAGTAGCCTATATATAACTAATAGAGGGACTTAAAATCTAGTATAAATACCTTACTTACTTAGGGAAGTAGAATCTTAAGACCCTTTAATAAATATTAAAAGGAATAAAACCTACCCTACTAACTAAGCTTTATAAAGTATATACCTAAGGAAAAATTACTAAAATACTATACACTAGTAATATTAAAAAAGGAACCTACCTATTTAAAAGCCTTTATATAGATATTATAGGCCTATTCTTAACTACTAGCGCTAATAGTAGCTACTACTAGCTAACTATTATTAATAACTTTATAAATATAGTGTAAATATTTTTACTAAAAAAGAAATCTATACTTATTAAGACTACTATAAGTTTTATTAAAACTTATAAAAGACTAGAATACCTTTATTACTATATTTACCTTAATTAGGGGGGAGAAAACCTTACTAAAGTATTCTACCTATACTACTTTAATAAAGGTATATACCTTTGCTTTACTATAACTAAATAACACTAATAGAATAGAATTACTAAATATTATTACTAAACTATCCTTAAATGCACTATAACTATACTAAAAGATAGTAAAATTAACTTAAAATACTAGCCCTAAGTATACTAAGTAATAGGGCACCTTTAGAACTAATTGCTAAATAAGAGACTTAGTAAGACATTATATAAAGCTTAGTTTAGCAATAAACCTATACTTATATATCTATAAGTTATTAGCTCTAAAGGGTATATATTAATTCCTAGGGTAAAGCAAAAGAAACTCTACCCTAGGGGATAGCTATGCTAGCTCTTTAGTTATAAAGGTATATATTACTATAAAGTGCTTTTAAAAGATAGAATAATATTTATAAGCAATAACTATGTTTTTAATAAATTACTATTATATAGTACCTATCCTATACTAACCTTAGCAAAGAGAGACACTCTAGAATCCTATATAGGTAAAATAAGGGTCTCCCACTCTTAAACTATTACACTATAATTAGTGCCTATAGGAATAATAAACGCAAGAGACAATAAGGGCACCCCTGCTAAGACAATTACCACAGAAGAGTTCAGTGATAACAACATGACAAATACCGGCACCTACCAGCCCACGAACAGTACCGTAGTACGAGCATCAGCTCCTTCGATCGAGTGGGAGTGTCAGCATAAGAGCGATCTCATCCACTGAGGCATGTGCAGTGGTATGTAACACAGAGAGCAGGGAAGGGCATAGGGACTGTTATGTATATAAAGGCCACTATGCCACCAGCTCCATAGTACACAATTAACGCTGTACACACACATCAGAGTGCACATGCCAACACACGCAACGCGCCCCGATCACGATACGCAAAGAAACTCGGCCTACCCTACACCCAACCTACCCTACACCCGGCCTACCCTATACCTGCACAATGCGCTAACATATAAATGCAGCAGCTTAGCCAGTATACAGCATAACATCCCGCATTTAGGGGGAGCAAGCTAGCGCCTTAGCTAGCGGATAAAAACAACACAGGGAGTATAAAGACAGTAGGAGTAGAGAATAGTGGGAGTAAATAGAAGTAGGCTATAGTATAAGCATTAGCTCCTTTAATTAAGTAAGAGTATTAGCATAAGAGCAATCTTATCCACTAAGGCATATGCAGTGGCATATAATATAGAGAGTAGGGAAGGGCATAGGGACTATTATGTATATAAAGGCCACTATGCCACCAGCTCTATAGTACACAATTAACGCTGTACACACACATCAGAGTGCACATGCTAACAAGGTATGTAAGTATGTATGTGTGAATGTACATGGACATGGCAAGAGGCCCATCCAGGTACGCATGCTTCTCCGCAGAAAAGCACCGCAAATCTTGATTGTTTCAGAAACTGTCTTGGATCAGGGGCAGTGACGAGAGTGATAGCTGGGAACAAGATAAGCCGAATCTGAGGTGCAGGGTTTCTGGCTGATGGCCGTGTACAGCGGGTGTATGTACATATGTACATATGTACATGAAGTAGGTACATATAAACACGCCATTCCGTGGGAAATGGAACAAAATGTTCGAGGCCTGCTTGGCCGCCTTGCACTGTAGCATTGCAGCGCAGATTTGCTCCGTACTTGTATTTTCATGTGTATACCGTACACCCGCCATCAAAGACTGCTACCGACCGACAGGATCGCGGCCCAACAAGCAGGCTCGCATCGAGGTTGGGTTGGGCCCGGGTGTTGGTGAGGATTGGTGAGGATTGGCCAGGATCAAGTCTGCGCAAGCGCCCGCTGGTCAATTGGCGATGGGCGATGGGCGATGGGCCGTGGGAAGGGACGCGCCGCGGCTGGCGATGGCGACAGGGGTATTGATGCTGTGTGTCCCACGGCCAGGGGAGGGGCTTCCCCTGCCAAGCACAGGCCGTCCGCCAATCACGAATCACAGCGGGGAATCTGCACAGAACTGCAGGTACTCGCTGGAGCATGGAGAGAGAGACTAACGATTGCAGCCACGTCCTTTTCTTTTTTTTTTCTTTTTTCTGTTCTTTTATCCGTCCTGTTCTCTCCTCTTTTTGTCCGATTTCTCCCTTATCACCGCAATAGACATTCATGTACACAGGGGCTTGAAATGTCCGAGACGAAAGCTTGGAAGATCCAATTCCACTACAAGATTGCATACAAATAACCCTCCAAGTCACTGCACTGACTCCATCATGTCGTTGGAAACGTGGCTTGTAAAATGTCAATGTCGTTCCTGTCAACGCACTTTGCTTGGCAGCACCACAACAATAAAGAGTACGAAGGGCACGCGCGTGTGGACGAAGAAAGTGGATGACGGGGAAATTGAAGGGCATGCCATGCCGCATGAGCTTTCGGGAAGTGGGCCACGGCATCACCAAATCTCCATATCGAAAAAATAAAATCATCCAACAATGGCGTCACGTCACCCATGACAAGCTGGTCTGCCCTGAGCCAGCCAGTTTTTCCCCTGAACCAAAGGCGATAATTTGGGATGACAAGAACCAAAAGTTGCATGTCATCGCACCGCATTGTCGAAAGAGCCGAATTATTCATGTGGGTCGCTAACGCAGCGCAGCGCAGGAGAGTAACGTGCGGAGGGAAAGAGCAACATGCAAGGAACCAGACGGTTTCGCATTTGGCATTTCGAAATTCGCATCCAAAGCTCGAGCCCCCTTATCACCTGCTATCGATCAAAGCTGAGCCTGTAACCTCGACCATTCGGGGCCGTGGTGACGACTTGACAAGTCTAGTTTTCGGGACAGGGGCGAGAGCGGACCGCCACCCCCCGCCACGCCCCCAGCTCTCCTTTGCCCCACCCCGCCTGCTTGCCCGCCTGCTTTGCCAGCTGCATGCCAGCTGCATGCCGGCTGCCACCTGCCACCTGCTGCCAGACCAGACCTGACTTGACCAGACTGGACCGCACCCGCACGGCACCCCGCCAGCTGGGGCAGCCTGGGCAGCCTGGGCAACCCCTGACCCCTGCCTTCCTGTCTGGTGCTACCAGACCCCGCCGCACCTTCCCTTCCAAGCCACTAACATTTCTCAGAGCGCATTTCCGTGCGCCCTTCAACATTCATGTTACAATGCTGCATGCCTGATGGCTGGCTTGCTCCAAATGTCCACATGTCCGTCTCTCCCAGTCGTCTCAGTCGCACATGGGGCTCCTGACTCCTGACTCCTGACTCCTGACGACACATCGATCGACGGCCATCAGAATCGTCCACGACTGACGAGACCAGCAGCATTGCTACTGACAGCCAACCCCAGGGTGCAACATGTAGAGACTTTCTCCTTTGTCCCGACTTCCAAACTCCCGACTCTTCTAGTATTGGCGCCGCCGTAGTGGCATCGAGGCACTTGCATCATCTCGTCTCGGGATGGGCATTTCTTGGCTTTTGCCCCTTTGCACCATCCATCCACCTCAATGTCCACTCGCTGTCCACTCACATACAGCCTGCAGTTTTGAGTCAATCTCTTCTCTTCTCTTCTCTTCTCTTCTCTTCTCTTTCCACCCGGAGAGCCGCTCAATCCATCTCTCGGCTTGCTTTGCTTGTCCAGTGACTCCAGTCTGTCAGTGTTCTTTGCCGCTTCACCAGTCGGGGATTTTTTTGCTGTTACTGGGCCATTCTCCGGCTTCTAAAAAAAAAAGACGCAGCAGCAGACAACAAACGCATAGCAGAGTACCGACTGTGGACTGCTGCCCTACTGCGCACAGGTCCCAGAATTGAATCAACTGCGCAACATCAGGTTCAACTTGCAGGAATTGTGGTTGGATATTGGTCCGACACATCTCGCAACGCAACTCGAGCCTGCCGTTTCCCGTACTCGGGCTGTTCTCGCCCTGTCCTGTGACTTGTTCGATATGCTCGGGAGGCTGCAACGTCGACAATAGCAATACCGTCCACCTTGATTCACCGCGACTAGCCCCTCGCATCCCACGCCGCTCGCTTGTTCATCTCTCTGCTCATTTTTTCTTTCTTTTTTTTCGACTTGTTCGCGAGTGTGCCGGTCTATGCAAGTAGGAAATCCATTCTCGATCAATCAATAAGCCAAGGCTGGATCCATTCGTCCGCTGGCTCAGCTCTCTGTTCGTTGCGCTCTCTGTTCACGGGCTTGTCTTGGGCGCTGCACATTCGGGCCGCAGCTGGATGCTATAAGTATCCATTTCTTAGCGCAGCAGTGCGCCCACGCGCTTTGATCCTCAACATCGTCAAGCCGTTCCACCAAAGTAGCATTTGGCCGACAGGGAGATTGGTGTGCGCCAACATCTCCCAGCTGAAGAGGTTGGACGTCTCGGTGTTGCTGACCTTTTTGAGCTCCCTTTGTTGACACAGCAGACGTGCCCTTTGGGACTTGGGCCATCATGTCATTGAAGCAGGTGGGTGATCTACACCATACCCGTGGTGCATTTTGGCTGGCTGGTCTCCTAACTCAGTTTTCTCGATAGGAAATCGAAACATGGGTTGCGGCTCTCGCTCGATATGATAACCACGAGTTTGATGATGCATTGCAAATATTTGACAAAATCTCTGGTACAAGCAAGATTCTTTTCAATATAGGTGTGATTCACGCTACAATAGGTGAACATGAAAAAGCTGTGAGTTTTTTTTTTTTTTTTTTTTTTTTTTTTTAAAAAAAAATAATCAAGAAACGTTTCATCAATATTTTATTATACAGCCATTGCTTGATCGTTTCGCAGCAACATTCGGAGCACGCGGAAATTCTAACGGAAAGTTTTACACCATTGTGCTAGGTCGAATATTATCAACGAGCTACTTCCCTCGACAGATATCTAGCTATTGCTCATTTCCAGCAAGGCGTATCGAATTTTCTCATGTGCGATTTCGATGAGGCGCTCACCAACTTTAACGACGCTTTCAGTAATTTGCGAGGCAATAAGTTGATAGACTATTCACAATTGGGTCTCGATTTCAGATTGTATGCCTGCGAAGTACTTTACAACCGTGGTTTATGTTACATCCACCTACAACAACGAGATGTCGGTATGAACGACTTATCGAACGCTTCCGAAGAGAAGAAAGTGGAAGATCATGATGTTATTGACGATGCGATTCGTGACGAGGCCGAGGTAGGGAAAGGGAACCCCCTTAAAAAAAGAAAGAAAGAACGAAGAGAAAAGAAAAGGAAAAGAAAAAAGAAAGGGTGCTTCTGCGCCACCCTTTTTGCTTGCGTAGAAGGTCCGAAATTTGACTGACGATTGGAGAAATCATGTAGGGATATACGGTTTTCTCGATTCCCGTAGGCGTGCTTTATCGTCCCAACGAAGCCAAAGTTCGAAATCTAAAAACCAAGGACTACTTGGGCAAGGCGAGACTTGTCGCTGCTTCAGATCCGGCAAATGCCTTTACAGGATTTGCAGGTACTGAAATCATCAAAGTGCGTTGTTGACCATTGTCGTGCCTGTCTTGTCTTTTGTTTTTCATGGTCAACTGACATTATTACCCTAGGCTGGAAATTCGGGGGTCAAGGAAGTACGACCAAGCAACAGCATTTCGTCCGCCGCAACCAATTTTGTTAAACAAGGTCTGCAATCTTTGCGTCGACAATCAGAACCAGATATCAACAGTAATGTCACCCCACCCAAACCCCCTCCGGAGAACGATCGGTTCGGCCGGGAAAGTTCTATTCGCAATTGCCCAAGGCCAATGTCTGTTGAAGCTTACCATACAAACTCAAGAATCGAATCGCAAATACGAAAAAACGCCCTCATCCGAAGACGCCCGCGCAACAAAATCAGCAACGTCTTCAGCCTCGTCACAAGGCTTTCATAGAAGAGATCCCTCATGGGCACCTCCGCGACGCCCCGCAAGACCGATCGAGGAATTGGAAGAGACCGATGCGACCGCGATTTATGACATGTACCGAGGAGGAGGAGGAGGAGGAGGAGGAGGAGGGGGAGGGGGAGGAGACGGCGACATCAAAGGGAAACAACCCTTAAGAAATGACCGTCGACCCTCTTTACGGTCCGTATCGCAACCTTGGGATCACGAAGATTATGGTGTTTTGGGATACGGTGGTGCGTCGCTCGGCTGTACCGAATATGATATGATCCCGAGCATTGTTCGACATCGAAGCTCAAGATCGGAATCTCGCGCGCCATCTCGCCGACCGGAAATTCAAAATATTCGCGTCAAAGTCCACGCTGCCGATGTTCGTTATATTATGGTCGGTACAGGAATTGAATATCCAGATCTTGTCGACAAGATTACTGAAAAATTTGGAATAAAACGGCGCTTCAAGATGAAGATCAAAGATGAGGACGTGCCTGACGGAGACATGATTACCGTCGGAGATCAAGATGATCTAGAAATGGCAGTTCAAAGTTCGACGAGCCTCGCGATGAGACAGGGGCACGGCATTGCCAAAATGGAGGTTCGTTACAAACAACTCGCTGCCTTCCAACTACGACTACGATTGCTATTACTTGCGGCAGAATTTTGAAGCTCGATGCAAAATTTAACGTTGGTCCACTAACTCAAGTTTGCAGATTTGGCTTTTCGAACAATAGATAGATGCATGTGTACTTACTTGCATATACCATGCGCCTGGCCGGGAGACCTTTAGACAGCCACGTCCGACAGCAAAACCATGTCGTCCTATCCAGCTCAACCTTTTTGTTACGTTTTACGACGGAACTGTTTTAAAATCGATAAGCATTGTCGATGAGGTCCGGATTCGTCTTGACTAATCAAAAAGCACATGCATAAGCGACAAGCCTTGTTTACTTCTCTTCTTTAGTCCCTGATGGAGCTTAGGACTCGAGTTCAGTTTTACTTCTCGCTCAATTCTTCTTGGACAGCTGTTGCTTTCTTTGGTCCTTTTATTTTTACTTTTTGGGCAGTTTTGGACTGTGTCTCCCGCCCTTATTTATTCACCATATAGTTGCAATGAGATTTATGTAAAAAGAATTTAGCCCTCTTTTGGCCCTCTTTGTCGGATAGGCTGGGCTATGTATGGCCATGGATTATATGGCTAGCGGGCTCAGCAATGCCGCCCATGTTATATGATTGGATACCTTTTTTGTTCCGACCTTTTTCTTTTCTCTTATTTTAGTGCTTCTCTTTCTTCTGCTTTTTTGTCTTTTCTTATCTTTCTTTTTCCTTTTTTTTAAAAAAAAAAAAAATTTGTAGATGCTTCCCGTAATTCTGCAGAAGGCGTCAACTCAAAGCTGTCGTGTGGCACATCCTCTGAGATGGTTGCGGTATTGCAACCGTAGATAGTAGCAGTCTTTACATGACTAATATACCCTGTCCGCGAACTATCTTCTCTTGATTCTTACCAGACCACCCAAGTCATAGCTCTTTATTTTATATTTTTTTCATTCATATATTGTTTTATTTCATTGCATAATATTGTACAAGTACATTGAAAAATACACCGGGTTCGAATAAATAATTTTCCCATACATGAAAGTACGGCACGGGTCCTCGTCGTCCACGTCAGTTTTCCTCCCTACTCCAGTTGACCTCCTTCCTCTTCTTTTTTGTCTGAACCGTCCACCCCCCGCCCGAGTAATGTCTTGACGGTTTGGAGACGGTGTTGCCATTCATGGCGCCCCAGAAGCGTAAACATTCGTGAGCTGCCCAGGGAGACTACGTCGTGGCTTCCTGCGGCGATGAAACGCAGTGTCTTGTGCACGGCGACCTTGTTCACAGCTTGGCCTTTGAGATAGGTCCAGATGGCTTCCATGGCCGGGTGTTTGTCGTGGTCTTCGTATTCTTCGTGGATCATCCGAGGGGAAGACCTCTTCAGGACCCGGTTCATCCAAAGGGAAGACCTCTTCAGGGCCTTGTCTAGCGCCTCGATGACTCGCTCATCGGGCTTGTACGATGCGAGGGAGTGGAGGTACAGCCTCTCGGGCACTTGAAAGACGAGGTAAGGGTGTTGCTGTATCAGCGATTCGTAGGGTAGAAATCCACCGCGATGGGTCGTCATTATGTCGAAGAGGTGTTTTTGGGCATTGTGGCCGAGGTCTGACGTGGCGCTAATGAGGGTCAGATTTTCGCGCCAGAATTCCGGCAGCTGCTCCAATTTTTTGGGGTCGCCTCTTGCCAGCTGTTCAAATTCTTGAAACGCAGGTTCAGTGATGTATCGATGGATGATTCTGTCTTTTTCAACTTGACGAAGCGTCGCGGGTCTGGATTCTCCGAGCAGGGCGTCTAGATACTTGACTTGGAAGTGGTCGATCTTTTCGAAATTGAGCTTGATGCCGCCCCGGGTGAATTTGAATGACAGCTAATGATTGAATCAAAGATTTCACGTCAGCATGTGTGTTTACTGCAGATTGTTTCAGGGGAATGTTCCAATGTCGTACAGTCTGGGCAAGATCTTCAACTGACACAGGATGGCTCAGGGTATCGGGCTCGAAGGATGAGCCCAGATTAGCAAGCCAGTTCAGTAAAGACATGGGATAATATAAGCCTTCTTTTCGATAAGTTGCCAGATCCGTGCTGAAGTTTCTTTTGCTCAATTTGGTGCCGTCTGGGTTGATCAAAAGGCCCAGATGAGCAAATGTGGGCGGATCCCAGCCAAATGCTTGATATAGGGCCAGATGTTTGGGTGTGGATATCAGCCACTCCTGTATGTATTCGTTAGCCAAATGAACAGAGAAAATGCGAGCAAGTCACATGAAGAAAATTATTTCATGTTGTTTTCTTCCCTCCTGATGATATGTGTCGTGAATATTTTTTGGCTACACTCACTTCTCCGCGAATGACATGAGTTATCTTCATCAGGTGGTCGTCGACCACGTTGGCAAAATGATATGTGGGAAACCCGTCAGACTTCATGAGCACAAAGTCCTCTTCCGCCACCTTTTTCCGGAAGTGCCCGTAGACGGCGTCGACGAAGTCTAGGATGCCAAAGGCATCACCTTTGAACCGTACGACGTGAGCATCCCCTCTGCTGGCACGCATGTCTGATTCGGCGGCATCGACAGCACGGCATGTACCAGGGTATTCAGTGGATTTGCCTGCGTCGAGGAGCTCTTGTTTCTGACTTTGGAGCTGTTCTGCAGAGCAAAAACAACGATATGCGTGACCATCGTCAAGAAGTTTCTGAACGTGTGTTTTGTAAATATCAAGTCTCAACGACTATTCTCCAGCGTCGTCAGTACATTATTTCAAATCAATCAAAAGTCTCATGTCTGCGAGGAATGTATTCGGCAACGACGCACTTGTTTGTAGGGACCGTAGGGGCCGCCACAATCAGGCCCTTCGTCCCACTTCAGCCCTGCCCACTTGAGGTCGTCAATCAGTCTCTCCTCTGCATCATGGACCACTCGTTTCTAAGCATGCTGGTTAACTCGTCTGCGGACAAAAGAAAAAAGAATGAAAAAAAAGAAGAGAGAGGAGGAGATAATTGTGAATCACCGCCGCACCTGGTCCGTGTCTTCGATACGCAAGATGAAGGCCCCTTTTTTTGATGCTCGTGCCGCCAAGCAGTTGAATAGAGCCGTCCTCAGAGAGCCCAAATGAAGGTAGCCAGTCGGAGACGGAGCAAACCGAGCACGTATAGGTGACAGGCACGTATGGTCGAAAAGCTCTTTATGTCGCGAAGAATTGAATCGGGTCTTTTGCATGATGGCGTTGTTTCTCTCCTGCAAGACGTTCAAGCCGACTGGTTCCGCTTGTAGCGAATATTTGCGAACCTGGCAGGAGCTCCAAGAGGTTGAGCAGGATGGGTTCCGTCTGGACGTGTGTCGAGAGCACCATGATGAGGTTGTTGATGAAGAAGCCGATAGCAAGAGCGTCCGCGTGCTGAACGTCGCGGTCGGGGGTCGGGACGAGGCCCTGAGGAAATGGAGCATCGTCAAGCTTGGTTGGTGATGGTTGTCAAGCACGCGTTCTATGGGGTTGAGGGAAGCTGGTCATCTAGTTTCCTTGATGCCTTGGCGATGTTGCGGCTTGCTGCGATGCAGCCATTCAGGTTCTTATCGATAGGCAGGTAAAGTGGCTGCTACCCGGCATTTTTGTTTTTGTTGGCCGGTATCAGTGGCTGCTTGCTGCTTGCTCCCTCCTGCCCACGCATCATGGTTCTGCAAATGGCTGCATACCGAGTTTTGCAGATGGCAGACTTACCTTTGGCTTCAGTCGATAGTCCAGTCTGTCGACGCAGCTGCGGCACAGCTCGTGGTGTGCGGACAGATAACACCATGTTCCAATGTACATGTGTAGCACCGCGCTGCACGCCCACCAGGTCAGCACTGGTCAGCGCCCCCCCCCCTCCGCCCCCCCATGGCCTGGCTGCGCAGCCGCGCGCCCACTTCAAACCAGACTGGAGCACGAACACATTGACGCACCATCCAGTCCAGCACGTCCAAAACGCATCAGTTGACGTCCATCTGAAAGATTTTCGGTTCCCGCGGTGCCGTCTCTCTCTCGGTCGACTCCACAACACCGGCTGCCGGCGCATTTCTTTTACCCTCCCGCCTTGAACAAACAGCTCCTACAAAATGTCTGGAGCCATGGGCGAGGACGAGATTGACCTCTATGGTGCGTGCCTCGTCGTCTTGACTGTCAAGAGACTTTTTTTTTTAGTACTTTTTTTTTTTGTTTTTAAAAAAAAAACCATCGTTCGCTCACCAGTACTGCTGTAATAGGTCTTCTCTCCATTGATAAGGATGCCTCCCAGGACCAGATCAAAAAGGCTTATCGCAAGGTACGTTGATTGACATTTTCACAGCCCTGTGCCTTGATATCACGTCTTAGCAGAACAACCCCCGAAGTCCATATCTTTACTCACCTCACCCCTCTTCCTCTCACGGTAGGCCGCTCTCAAATACCATCCCGACAAGGTTCCCGAGGCGCAGCGACAAGAATCCGAAGTCAAGTTCAAGGAAATCACCCAAGCCTACGAGATCCTGAGCGATGAACAAAAACGACATCTTTACGATACCCATGGCATGGCTGCCTTTGATCCTTCTCGTGGTGGCGGTCCAGGTGGCCCCGAAGTTGACCTCAACGACATCCTTTCGCAAATGTTTGGCTTCAATATGGGCGGCCCTGGTGGCGGGCCTGGCGGACCAGGCGGACCCAAACGACCAAGACGGGGCCCCGATGAGGAACAAGAATACAAGGTCACGCTAGAAGATCTGTACAAGGGCAAGACTGTCAAGTTTGCCGCCAACAAGCAGATTGTCTGTGGGCAGTGCAAGGGCTCCGGAGGCAAAGAAAAAGCCAAATCAACCACGTGCGAAAGGTGCAAGGGCAATGGCATGGTCGAAGCCATCCGACAGATTGGTCCCGGCATGATGAGACGCGAGACGGTATTATGTGACCACTGTCAAGGGGCGGGGCAAGTCTTCAAGGAGAAGGATCGCTGCAAAAAATGCAAAGGCAAGAGGACGACGCAGGAGAAGAAGGCTCTGGAGATGTATATTCCCCGCGGATCCATGCAGGGCGAGCGGATCGTGCTTGAAGGAGAAGCTGATCAGTACCCGGACCAAATACCGGGCGACATTGTCTTTACATTAGTCGAGGAGCAGCACGACACATTCTCACGGTTGGGCAACGATCTGTCGGCAGAGCTATCAATCACGCTGGCTGAAGCCTTGACGGGCTTTTCCCGCGTTGTCTTGAAGCATCTTGATGGACGCGGCATCCATATCCAGCGACCACGCGGCAAGATTCTGCGTCCTGGTGACTGCATCAAAGTCAGTGGAGAGGGTATGCCCATGAAGCGCGGAGAGGCCAAAGGAGATCTCTACCTTCTAGTCTCGGTCAAATTTCCCGACGACAACTGGTTGCATGACGATGCTGCCTATGAAGCATTACAAAAGATGCTGCCTCCTCCGCCGGCTGCCATTGAAGCTGAGGAGGTCGACGAGGTTGACTATGAAGAGGACGCTGAAATAGAAAAGGTACGGCATCAGACGAGTCCCCTTCTTCTGCCTTTTTTTTTCTTTTTCCCTTGTTTCCCCTTTCCTTCTTTTCTCTTTCCTTCATTCCCTTTTTTTTTTCTTGGCAACTCCGTCAGACACTGACACCGGTCACAGATGGGTGAAAATTCCGATGATCCGCGATTCAGCGAATGGGAGGACGAGGAGGCAGACGAGGGTCAGGCGCAGTGCCAGCCACAATAAATCAATCGAAAACGGGGTGATTTAAACGCCGAAGAGTTGACTTGAAATATGGCAACTTGACGACTTCACTTGGGCTTATGGCGTGTGTGATGGGTCGAGCGGTCATCACACTGATCAGTGGGTGACGCGAAAAGGACATCATGGGGAGAGGAAAGAAAACAACGTTTCGTACAGGACGATTGAAATGCCTTGAGGGGTTTTTTTTTTTTTTTCTTTTCTTTCCCTTTG
>SRPT01000213.1:0-40765 GCA_018360205.1 Claviceps digitariae
CGGCCGAAAAAGAGGTCAGGGCACACACAACGAAAAAGAGGTCAAAAAAGACGGCAAAAACGGGCTCTGAAGAAGCTGATGAAGAAGCTGATGAAGAAGCTGATGAAGAAGCTGACGAAAAAGCTGATGAAGAAGAGGGAAAGGCGGGCTTTATAGTAGCTGATGAAGAAGCTGATGAAGAAGCTGATCTGACGAAAAATCTGATGAAGAAGCTGATCTGACGAAGAAGCTGATGAAGAAGCTGATCGTACGAGTAAAAAAAAAAAACAGGGTTGTTATTCAATTTACCCGTTGATCGGTTAAATTCGCGATACCTGCTCTCGTACGAAAATTAAGGGCATCCCACTGTAATATCCCAAAGAAATATAATATCCCAAAGAAATATAATATCCCAAAGAAATATAATAATAACAAGAGAAAAAATACAAAGAAGAAGAAAAAAGAAATTGGGTCCGCTTATCGGGCACCAGGTCTGGCGTAAATGGCACTAAAAATGTGGCGCAGTGTAGTGTAAGGCCTTTGCTACTAAGAAATAATAAAAGTATAAAAATATATAGAAAATTATAGAAAAATAAATAAAATATAGTAAAATATATATAAAATACTATAATAATTTCTATAAATATAAAAAGAAGTATATATTTTTTATATAGTTTATTAGATTTTATATAGAATTATTAATACTTAAAAAACTTATATAAAATCTAATAAAAATAATAAATTACTTTAAAAATATTATATATATAGTACTTAAATTAAAGTATTAAAATATTCTTTTAAAAAATATTTATATATTTTTTTTATTATTTTTTTTAATTTAATAAAAGTTTTTAAATCTTTAAATATTTATAATTATTTATATAAAATAATATTTTATTATATATTAGTATTTTTAGTTTTATAAATAAAATACTTAAATAAAACCTTTAAAATTTTATTAAATTTTTATTTTATAATATTTTTAAAATAATTTATAAAAAATAATAAGTTTTAATTTAATTTATATATAAATATTTAAAATATTATTTAAATTATAATTATTTAAAAATAATTAAGCTTTATTTTTTAGAATTTATTTTAAAGTTATATTTAATTTTAGTTAATTATTATATATTTTTATATATTAAAGAGGTTTAAGTGACTTTAGTATCCAACCTAGCTTAGCCACACTTTTAGTGCTATTTACGCTAGAGCTGGTGCCCGATAAGCCAACCCAAGAAATTTAGAAAAAAGGCTTAATGCATTGAACATTTTATGAAGCCGTAAATTTGAAGATAACTGTTCATCATCAAGTCATGAATTATTTGTGCCCTTCCAACACTCCGTAGAACACGCTAGGAAGCTTGTTTCGATGTATAGAAAAAAAGGGGGAAAATAAGCAAAAACAAAATCAGTGACAATGATATAATAATGTACATGTACGAAATTTCAAATTTCTTTTGCGAGACGGTTTGATGAGATATTCCTTGCAAGGCAGTGGCTATTTCACGACTTTGTCACGGTCAAGCTTACCTACCCTAGAGCTAGAGCGCCGCTCTAGCCACGGCTGACGGGTCAGCACAGCTAGCTTTTCCATGCCCTGTACAGAAGAATTGGCCAGGAAAAAGCTCCCGGGGCTCCGAGCGAAACACAAGTGAAAGGACTAGTCCAACAGACGGGGGGCGGCGTTGCTCCATGGTGAAGGAATGTGCGGCAGTGTGGGACAGTTCTACCTATATGTGAATAATATATTTCCAACTGCAAAACTTACCAAGCTGGCGAGAAACAAGACTAGTGACTTAGTGACAGATGGAACAAACGTCACAGGGACATCTTTACTTGACACACCAGAAAGGGACGTATAATCGATCAGGCACTTACACCAGACCTATGTCAGCCGCCGCCCCCCCGGTCCAGAATTACATCTGCGGGAAAGGAATATTCTGCATTTATGTGTTGAAGAATATCTCATTGGACCAACTGTTGACACTGTGCCTCCAAGACAGCGTCCCAGCGTGATGTTCCAGCTCAGGCAACACAGCCTAAAGTGGATTGAACGATAACGCGACATAATGCCGTACACGATACCACGGCCGTGGATTCCGCGACGGATCGCGAGGCGGGGACACGTCCAGCACGGAAGAATGGATGCCAAGCGCCCAATGTTCAAACATCATGATTATGAGGTTTTAAGAATACAGCACGATTGTTCAAAGCAAGTCTTGTCGACGTGAGTGCAATTGGGGCTAGTTCAATTTTCACACTCTTTGCGCAGGTCGGATCAATGTTCGTGGGGTGAGACGCCCTTTAAATGAGAATGAGTGAATGGCTGAAGACAAGAAAGAGACGTCATTCATATATGTAAATGCTTCTCGAAACTTTTCATTACGAGTATATCTTGACGAAGCATGAAGAAGAAAAAAAAAACAAAGCATATTGTGCTTAATCGCTAGACTGCGGATACTTGGAGCGGGAGAATCAAAGAGGCATCTCACCGGCAAGTCGGTCAAAAAATTGCCGTGCGGGGACGAGAAAAAGAAACATAAAGGGCGGAAGAGACTGCAGAATTGAATCACAGATCATGAGTGGTATGCTGAAAACATGTCTTGTCTTTCCCCGGATGCAGGGGCTTCACTTGCCCGAGACAAGAAATTGCCATGATTGATCAAAGGGAGAAGAGGCTCTGGCTTGACAAGAGAGGATTGATATTAGGCGTCTATTAAAAGTAGCCTCCTGCAAGCGACATCATGTTTGACTCTTGTAGAAATTGAACATGTAAAAACTCTGCTAGATTGACGGAGCGCTGGTTAACAGATTCGTTTTGTCCGGCGAGCCGAAAACAATACGTCATAGGATGGTAACATGTTCAGTGTAAATACATATAAATGTGTAAAACTTATGTACATATGTGACAAACAAAAACTGAAAGCACTTGGAGACATTGCGTTTCATTGTGCGTGTCATACCCCCTGTCATGTCAGACTGATTTGCCGACGGACGGCAGCGGCAGATGCGCTACCCCGGGTTATGGATTAACCACCATTGGAAAGGAATACTATTGGACAGGGAATGTTGCCGATGCGTAGCAACTTTGGGAATGCAAGGGGTTCCCAGGCATTGTGTGTGGTTAAAATAAATCTTCACTTGGTACCTGATCTGCCTAGCGCGGTATGTACATATGTATGTATAATCTTGATCTTTGTCCCAAAACTCCGGGCCAGCAAATCATTTGTCATTTCCGTTGATTCGATTGAGTGAAACACGGCAATCTCGTATCTCCTATCTCCCATGGCGCCACCGCCACCAACTTGCGCCCCGGGATTCCCCACATGGTCTCGTCACAATGCCAGCTGTCAAACCAACCCATGCATGGCATCACGACGCGTGATTGGTGTCAAACCACCCACCAGCTGTCACCAGCTGTAGGGCAAGCAATCTCCCGTTTGATTGCACGGGCCATCTAGATATTATGTACATACATACAAAGGCATCATCCAGATTCATGATGCCCCTATTACTGCATTATCCGTCATTCGATCACATCCGTGCATCCCATCTTATTCCATCACATCAAACGAGACTTTCTGAATGACAACCCTCCACACATTCTCAATCCATCACAGTTTCCCTTTCCAAAACCTTGTAAGAACAAGATTTCGACAATAACCAAACCAGCAACATGTACGAATGTCCCATCTGTGATCGCGACTTCAACAGCCTGCGTTCCTGCCAGCAACACATGAGCGACACCGGTCATTTTCGACGATACGACTGCGAGACCTGCCACCGTGATTTTCCCAATCGCCATGCAGCGGCGCAGCACATGAATGCCCTCGATCACTGGGCCCCGACCTTTCCATGCGATACGTGCGATCTCGAGTTCAGTAGCGAATCCGGCGCCGATCGCCACATGGAGGCCAACGGTCATTATAGGCATTACTGCAAGACGTGCGACCGGCGTTTTAACAGCGATAATAACCTTCGCATGGTAAGCATTCAGCTTTTTTTTTCCCCAAACAAAAAAAAAATAAAAAAAGAATTGTAGCAAGACGCTTCATTTTTTCCACAAAAAAGAAAGAAAAAAAAAGAGAAAGGGGGAGATAAAAAACTCCAATACATGGCCTGATAGTTGAGAAAAACAACAGCATCTGAATTCCCATGTCCATCGAGGGAAAAACATGAAATGCCCCTTTTGCCAAATTGCCTACACAACCGCCAGCGGTCTGAGCCACCATCTCGAAACGGGATCGTGCTCCCGCGCGCCATCCCTCAACCGGGACACCCTTTACAAGGCCATTCGTCAGCGCGATGCAGGCGGACTCATCACCAACAGGCAGATTGAGTGGCGTGACGAGCAGCACCTTGACTATCAAGCGACTGATCGAGCGTTCAATGGCAATTGCTGGGAGTGCTACATCTGTCATTCCGGGTTTGGTTCCAAAACGGGCCTCAACCAGCATCTCAACTCGCCCCGACACAAGGAAAAGGTGTATAAATGTCCCAACACGGTCGGTGGATGTCGAAAACTATTTGTTTCGCTCGCAGGCTTGTTTGGGCACTTGGAGAGCGAGCAGTGTTCCTTTATGAGGTTTGAGCACGTGCAGGCCCATGCGACTCGCATTCTGGACTCGCGCAGGATGATTTCATTCTAGGGCCTGGTACGACGATGGAGTCGGGAGATTTGCTTCTCTAAGCTGTGGAAACCCGACTGTCTTTTGGGCTGTGTTATCTTGATTTTTGTTTGAAAAAGAAAGAGTTTTTTTAGCGACAAAAGATAATCATCCGCTTTTGATGGATAAAGTCGGCCTTGTCAGCCAAAACGCACCCATGCAAAAATCAAAGACATGGACCACACACTCTCTCCTCTGACTCCCATATAAAAAGTGCCTGGCCTTAGAAATCAAAGTAGCAAAGAGCCTGCTGCGCAAAATCCAAATGCTTTTCCGATTCATACCCCTCGTGTCCACACTTGGCCTCCCTATTCGACCACGTCTCAAACGAATAGCCTTTCCACCAAAATGCAATGTCGCACCGCCTCGTCGCCGGTGAGAAGCACGACTTGACTTGAACGGGCTGCGGAAACCCATCAGATATGGTGCAGTTGCGGCATCCGTCCGAGTCCATCTCCTCGGCGGACACTGTCGCGCCTTGTGGACAGTCGGCAGCGTGCCGGTTCCCGTCTGGGTCGAAGAAGCTGAGGAGCATGATGGGGTCGTTGTTGGGGAGCACGCAGTGGTACATGATGACAGAGTTGCCGGACCGATCGGTTGGTTTGCGTGGTATAGACGCGTCGTTGTCTGGATTGTAGGCGGGCTTGTGTGCTGCGGATACGTCGTTGGCGAGCAGCGCGGCGGCGAGGGAGGCGAGGAGCTTCATTTTTCTTTTCTTTCCTTTTTTTATTTTCTTGCAAAAGAGAGGGTATGAACAAGCCTGAACAGGTGCTCACTTGTTTACTGCATGGACGAGAAATATTACCGTGGTTATATGGAGTCGTAGATAATTCCGGCTTACGAATAGGAGGCTTATCGAACTCCGAATCGAAAGGCCCTCATATTGCCAGCCAGGCATAGTCAATGATTACTTGACTTGATACCCATTCGTATAGTCTTGTACTAATACCTCATACATCACCCCGTGAAGCCGAACAAGCCAAGTAACTCCTGTTAGGCCCCCTCTCATCGTCCCATGTGCTCGGAAAGACTATCTACGCCACCCGTCTAAGCGCATTAGGGCACTCAAAGGAATGACATCTGCCGCTGTACAATGGACGCGCCCAAGAAAGAGGCTTGGCGCTATGGCTAGTGCGGGAATAGCACGGTGCTGGAAGCCTCTAGTAATCTTGTGCTAGTCGTGCGACGTCCATACGAGAATTACATGAATTGTTCTTGGTGTCATGAATAGTTCGATTCTTAGTCTGGCATCTCACTTGTTTTCGGCTTCATCACGGCCTTATATATTCCGTTCGTCTATTTTGTTTTTTATCTTTCTTTTTCTCTTTTATTTGCCTCTTTCCCAACCCTGTCTTGTTCTTTTTGCGTCGCACCTGTAAGCTGCCTCAGAGCAAATGGCCTCACAATTTGTTTAGAAGACTCTTTTCTTCTCCTCCTACCTCTTTTTTTTTCTATCATCTCGTCCTGAATTCCCAGGACCCAGCGTACCACCACCATGTTTCTCCTCCATCTACCCATCACCTTTCTCACTGCCCTCCTCATCAGCTTTTGCTCCGCCAGTCTCTCCCCCCCCTCCGCCGGGCCCAACTGGTCCGAAATCACACCCAGTCGCCAACTCGTCTACCATGACTGCCAGAACGGAACTTTCCAATGCGCCCGTCTCCTCGTCCCGCTCGACTGGCAAGACAGAACCGACTCCCGCACCGCGACCATTGCGCTGGTGACCCTCCCGGCCCAAGTCCCCGCCAACGACACCCGCTTCGGCGGCACCATCATCGTCAACCCCGGCGGACCGGGCTCCTCCGGTGCGGACTTCGTTCTCGTCAAGGGGAGACACCTCCAGCGGACCCTCGACGTACCCTCCACACGGCACTACGAAATCGTGGGCTTCGACCCCCGCGGCATCGGCCACTCCACCCCCCAGATCAAATGCCTCGATGATCCCCGCCGCCGCCAGACTTGGGAGCTGGAGAACCGCGGCGCCGGCGGCGACAGCGGCATGGGCAACGGCGCCCCGACCGTCAGCTCCGTGTCCTACTCGCTCGCCATGATTGCCGGCTTCAACCAGCACTGCCTGCTGGTAGATGACACCCGTGCCGGGCTCGACGACAGAGCCAGGGCCGAGGCCGACGTCCGCGCCGGCAACGCCACCTCCTATGCCAGCACGGCAAGTGTGGCGCGCGATATGCTCGAGATAGTCAAGGTGATTGATGTGCGGCGCAAGTCCGACTACCCCGGTGGGTTTACGGGTAGGAGAAAGACACCAAGACTGCAGTACTTGGGGTTTTCGTACGGAACGTTTCTGGGAAGTACCTTTATGTCCATGTTTCCGGGGCGGGTGGCCCGCATGGTGTTGGACGGGGTCATGGACGTGAACGACTGGGTGAAGGGGGTAAGTGAGCTAAGAACCAGAAATTCCAGAAGAAGAAGAAGAAGAAACAGAAGAAATAAAACCCTGCATATAAAAGCTTAGCTAACGGAAAAAACCCCCGTCCAAAAAAGACCTTGGTTTCCAACACAGTCGGCACGGACCGTGTCTTTGTCGAATTCTGGAGAACATGCTTCAAAGCCGGCCCCATGGTCTGTCCGTTCTACTCAAACAGAAAATTCATGAGTGGTCCCAACAATGCAGAAGATCGCTTCTGGGGCTGGCTCGGGCAGGTGGACGACGAGCCCCTCATCAAGGAGGGCCTCATGCACGACCCGGTCATCATGACGGGCAACGACATCCGCAAGTTCATCGTTAGCATGAGCTACAATCCGGGCAAGTCGTTCCGCTCGCTGGCCAAGTTCCTGCACGACCTGATAACGAATCAACCGCACAAGATGGGTGGTTCGTATCCCACCCGCGGGCCGCTTGCGCCGGATCAAGAGCATCGCGTGCAGAGGCCACGGCATAGGCACGGCGGGCATGTGTCCGTATCGTGGAACCACACGGAGAATGGGCTCCCAGAGCAGCAGCAATGGGGCCCCATGGAGTCCATGAGTGCGGTAGTCTGCGCAGACGGGGACGACATCTTCCAGAAGAGCCCCGAGTGGTGGGTCAAGTACATCAAGCGACAGGAGTCGGTGTCTCGGGTCCTGGGACGGGCCTGGGCCATGACCCGGGCGCGCTGCCATCGCTGGCCGTTCAGGCCTAATTGGAGGTATACGGGGCCGTTTGGCTCCCCCCGGCACGATAAGAACGGCAAAAGGGGTATTCCCCTCGCGCCGATATTGTTCTTGTCGTCGGAGCACGATCCCCTGACGCCGATATCGACTGCGTATGCGATGCTGAAGCAATTCGCGGGGTCTCAGCTCGTGGTGCAGGAGGGGATCGGCCACACGGCCTGGCGGAGTGGCTACACGGAGTGCGTGCGCTCGCGTGTCTCGAACTATTTCATGACGGGGGATGTGCAGTCCAAGAATATTGTCCGTTGTCCCTCCATGTGCGATATCTGGGACGAGTCCTGCAATGCGGAGCGGTTGTCGGGCGAGAAGGACTTGGAGGGGGGTTTGAAATTTGAAAATCGTTTCTGGCCGCTGCATGTGCCTACCTAGGGGGAGATGGATTGACGGTATTTATGTTTGTGGGAGGGGTGATGTTGTGGACTGAGGGGGTTATGTATTTTGGATTTGGATTCTCTGAGGTTTTTATACACTATAGCGTAATGAAGTAGTATTTAAGGAGACTAATACGCTGTTCACAAGGCCACCAGGAAGATATAATATACTGCTTCGTACTATGTCATATGAAACGGTTCCTATGTTTAGTTAAAACTTAAAGCTACTCAGCTCCGATCCAACTACATATTTATGTAAATGCTTGAGGGTGTGATGCACGACGCGCGTCAAAGACTGCAGACCCTGCCAGAACACATAAATTGGACAGGCATAATTGCATGCAATCATATATAATTACAGTGCTGTATTAGCTAGGACCCTAGACTTTTATTTAATCAGCTTAAGAAAGGGATTGATAAAGGAAATTAAAACTCAAAGCAATATTTTTTATAGTGCATACAAACTGTAAAGCTTATCATTCACTAGATATAGTTTGACTATAGATATAGAGTAGCCCCCTTTTAGGAATCTACACATAGTTGATCCTGTCCTAAACTGTGCAAATCTAGGCCTAACATTCCATGAAAAACCTCGAAATTATTTCCTTCCCTTCATACACCATGTGTGCAACGTGTACACATTTCAATTGTGTAGACTCTTTCGTGCATGTCAGAATTAATCTGAAGCATAGATGGGTGCTGTAGAATCCATACCCTTTAACTATGCTGTGCCAATGCCACTTCCATTTGTAGTCTGACAAAGGGAGCCTTTCGAATGTGACACCACTTAATGACAAAATATTATCCTGCATCAAGATGAAAGACTCCACGGACAAAGACGTTAAGGTACAGCTTTTCAAAGGCCTATAAAAGGGGAGATACAGTTTCGGGGAGGAAGGCCGGGGGTCAATAACAACTGTCATCGCAGTAGAGCGTCATTTCCTCTATTCCGCTTAACGATTTCTGGGCTTGTAGCTCCATTTCTCAAGCATCTAGCCTATCATCAATTTTCTTTATAGATTGCCTAGTAAACGAATTCTCTAGAGGATCCGATAGATCTCACACTCAGCTGGGAGGTTTCATAACATCAATGCCTGGTGCTTATGTCATGTTGGGCGCATATCTTGCACAGACAACTGCTTGAGACACCATTTCCACGTCCTTCTCAATAACTTCACAGGGCATATTATTTATTTTAACTCCTTTCCCGCAATAATTCCATATATTCCATCTTTACTCTGAGACTAAATTGCGAAACTCTGGTACACGTAACGACGGCTCCGGACGGATAACCCAGATTTCTTTCAAGATGGATTTGTATCTGGGAGTACAGACGAGAGGTGCGTCACCAGATCCTGCTGTTCGGAATGGTAGTGTCTGTGCTCCGGTCTGCATCAAACGTAAGCTCTGATAAAGGAAAACGCAGAGTACGTATTCCTTAATCCTTTTGATACAAACCTTGGTCACTGAATGGCAGAGGTACGAGAAATCAAAACTGCGTGTTTGCGCGGAAGGCTATGGAAACATCTAGGCACTCGTCTTCGCTTTCAAGGCCGCAGTGAAAAAGCCAAAAGGGACGACGCCGCTGCGAGCATAGTGAATGGAAGGCCCATGCGCCAGGCTTGGATGTCCATGAATCTTTGCCGAGCCCTTCTTGTGATCGATCTCAGGCGTCTTATTGAGTCATTGCAGCGCCAGTACACCCGGCATTCACGTCTGTTGAAGGAATCAAAACCATTCTCGCTAGTTGAGCAAACTTGAAAGGCCCGATTGTGAAGTCGCGTCCGTTGTGCGTAAGTCAAGTTCAATGCTCCTTTGTATGGTAGATGCGGGACCATGTTCGTTTTCAATGCGAAACTGCAAACTGTTTCAGGGACGAGATACTGGACTGAAAGCACAGAGAGCAGGGGAACAATGCATCGGGAGACACGCAACGTGCAGGCACACCACACCACTTCACACCACAACAGTCTAGGTTGGTGCTTTGACCGTTTGAAATTTTCAGCTAGGCTTCAGTCAAGATGATTGGATGGATATACGACGAATTGACGTCTGCTGCTTAGTTGCCAGGATTGAATTCGACAAACGGCGGATTCGTATCGCTTCATCAAGCGAAACGCTGCTGCCGTCGTTTGTCCAACCAAGCTGAGAGACAGGTCCATTCCTTGTAGCTTTCTCATTGTTTTCTCCTTTTGCGAAAGAACCCAAAAAGTATAAAGTCAAGCTCAACGTCCCGTACTCAAGATCATATGAATCATCTCTCAACAGCAACTCATCCTACCCTCGCATAGTCACATGATCATGGCGTCCGTGGCACTTCAATCCAGACATCACCGCGACCTGCTCGACATCATCGACAGACTACGATCCAACGGCACCAGCCGATATGTAGATCTTCCACAAATCGTCGTCTGCGGCGATCAATCCGCCGGAAAAAGCTCCGTCCTCGAATCCATTTCTGGCATGAGCTTTCCCTCGAAAGACAACCTTTGCACCAGATTTGCAACGGAATTGGTTCTGCGTCGCCATGTCAAGTCTGCTGTCAAAATCTCTATCATTCCTGGACCGGATTGCTCGGCTGAAGACCGAGAGCGTCTCAGCAAATTCAATGTCGAGGTCAATATCGATGCACTAGATATTGGCAGCGTGATCGAGAAAGCCAAAGAGGCAATGGGCCTATCTGAAACCAAGGTCTTCAGCTCCGACGTCCTCCGCGTCGAACTATGTGGACCATCTCAACCGCACCTCACAATGGTTGATCTTCCTGGCTTGTTCAGGGCCGGCAATCGCGACCAATCTGTTCAAGATGCTCAGACCGTGAGAAACCTGGTCTTGGAGTACGTGAAGAGGCCTCGGAGCATTATCCTG
Source organism: Claviceps digitariae (assembly GCA_018360205.1). Taxonomy (NCBI): domain Eukaryota; kingdom Fungi; phylum Ascomycota; class Sordariomycetes; order Hypocreales; family Clavicipitaceae; genus Claviceps; species Claviceps digitariae. The sequence continues at coordinate 11,060 of SRPT01000213.1, forward strand.
GCCGTCGTTTCAGCCAAGAGCGACTTTGCATTACAAGAGATAACCCAAATGGCTCGTGAGCTTGACCCAGAGGGTATTCGTACGCTGGGGTTAATCACGAAGCCGGATGCTTTGGATGTGGGATCCGATTCCGAAGCGTCTTACGTCAAGTTGGCGCAGAACAATGACGTAGTTTTCCGACTCGGGTGGCACGTCTTGAAGAACAGAGATTTCAAGATGAGAGATGCTTCGTCGGCCGAGCGAGACGAAGCGGAGGCGCGCTTCTTTGCTTCTGGTATATGGACCACATTAGATCCATCTCATCTTGGTGTCGAATCGCTGAAGCTTCGACTGAGTAACGTGTTGAAAGATCAAATCCTGCAGCAGCTTCCCGACCTTCTTGATGATGTTGAGAAAGAGATCAGTACGTGTAGTTCACGCCTGGAACGACTGGGTACTCCGCGCAGCACGGCGGTAGAGCAACGAAAGTACTTGCTTCAAGTCAGTCGTGATTTCACGCTCCTCATGAAAGCGGCGGTCGATGGAGAATACAACAATCCCTTCTTTGGCAACGCCAAGAGCGACGAAGGATACAAGAGGCGATTGAGAGCCAGGGTGCAGAACATACTGACCAAGTTTGAGGGAGAAATGCGCCTCAAAGGCCAGCAAAGAACCATTGTTGACGATGCTTCTCGTTACGTGAACTCCGCAAAAAGGGAAGTGGCCCGATCATCCTACATCAACGAAGTCAAAGAGTTGATGGAGCGGAGCCGGGGCCGTGAGCTTTCCGGCACTTTTAATCCTCTCATCGTTGGCGAACTGTTTTCTGAGCAATGCCAGCCATGGGCTCAGCTTGCTGCCGGTGCCGAGAAAGAGATTCTGCAAGCTGTAGACGAAGTGGCGCATGAGATTGTAAATCACGTCACGGTAAAGGAAACAGCAACCGCGATCTTGTACCTTCTCAAGGATGGCACAGATAGGCTGAAGAAGGAGCTAGGCGAAAAGTTGAAGGAGTTGCTCCAGCCACATTCCGACGGCCACCCAATCACCTACAACCATTATCTGACGGAAACTGTGCAAAAGGCTCAGGCAGAGAGGCGAAAGCTTAAACTGGAGCAGACCTTCGAGAAATCCCCTGGAGGGCAAGTCGCTCGGAAGGGTCACCGTGATATCTTGGATTTCTCAGGCATAATGGAAATTCTGCAAACAGAAATGGAAGTCGACATGCAGCAGTTCGGAAGTGAACTTGCATTTGACTACATGGAAGCGTACTACAAGGTAAAGATCTCTACGCCTCCGTCGCGTAGTGTAAGCAGTAATGATACTAACAACACATGTAGGTCGCCATGAAGAAGTTCATTGACGACGTCAGTGTCTTGGCCGTGGAGCGCTGTCTCATCAATAAGCTCCCAAACCTTTTCCAGGCTGAGAGCGTGCTTGATCTGACAGACGAGGAAATCGCAAGAATGGCAGGTGAGACGGCAGAAGCCGCCACTGAACGAGAGAGTTGCACCGAGAAGCTTGCCATTCTGCAAGCCGGGCGAAGTGCTCTCATTAAACTCGCAACGCGCGGAACGATAAACTCAGGTGAGACCTTTCGATTGTGCGTTTCTTTTCTTGTTTTTCGATCTTTTAATTCTTAACAGCGTAAAGGAGATCCTTCATCCCCGCCTGTTTCCAAACCGAGTGAGGGCGCTGCGCATGAGTCTGTGCCTCATAAACAAGTTTCGACCGGACCGAGCAACGAGACTGGTGCTGGCTGTTCAAGCATATTGGAGGCAGCCAAAGACGAAAGTGCTGCTGATGGTTGCGACACCGTTTTAGTCACAGAACCTTCTCAAGACCAAGTTTACGACGACGATGCCCACGACATGAAAGAGGCGGGATTGTTCATGAGAGACTGGAGAATAGTGGGCACCGAGCCGCCGCGCTCCGCAGGCAGCGACTCTTCGGAGGAGAGCATGGTTGCCATACAACACTTCAACATGCTGTTCGAGGAGGACATGAAGTACGACAACCTGGAGGGCTCAGAGTACAAGAACAAGGAGAGCGGAACTGCAGCGTCCGGGCCCGGGCGTGGTGTCATCGTCCTGAATCCCATGGCAGCGGTCCCAGTGGAGCTCATACCAGTTTCTAGGTCCTCGCTCGGGCGATACTACGAGTACTTCTCTAGGAATGTAGCAATGGACGAGGGCGATCTGCTTATGAATGTATGTGAAATCGCCAGAAAGAGCCCATGCTTCGACATTAGGAACTGTTATTTGGTGCGGCCCTCTTTCCAGAAGCCGCGTAAGTACTTTACCGTGGTGGAGGCCGGAGACGATATATGTATCCCGCTGGTGCCGACTAGCGCTATCGACGCGATCAGGAACTCCCTTGTCGATATCGGCATAAGCGTGGTTCCGAGCATGCATGACGCATACGCCTTTAATGGCTGCAGAATCAGGGTCTCGAAACACTACACTAGCTGTGAGATAGCACCAAGCGAGTGGAAGGGCAACACGTACACTCCCAGGTTCAACAGAATGATAGAGTGTACTGCAGTGACCACTGCTACCTTCACAGTATCCGCAGTCCTGGGTATAGTCTACGGGTCTACATCTCACTACAATTACCGAAAGACCCTGACCATAGTTATCCATGCCATCAAATAGTCAAGATGAACATAGACTGCAAGTGTAACATCACGGAGCTGTACAACGACCTTAACATAGCTACATGTCGTTCCTCGAACTTAGAATCATCGCATAATTAGTATGCAGCGGTTGATGCTTATGGCACATGTGTGTGCGAAAGAGAGCATAATCTATTGAATCCTCTAGAGGATAAATTTACTAGGGGATTTATATAGGGAAATAATCTTAGCCTAGATACCTAAGAACTAAGGCTATAAGCATATAATAGAGTAGTAAGGAAATACACCCTACTGTCTATAACACTACCCCTATAGCTAAATAACTATACTATAGGAGCTATATAGTAATCTTATTCTTAGGCAAGGTGCCTAAAGTAATTATATTAGGTGCTATATTATAATAGGTTTACTTATAAAGGTAGGTTTTTTACTATTATTATAATAGTGCCTATAAGTATAAAAAAGAGGTCTTAAAAGGCTACTTTTATGCTTAAAAGAAGGATAAGATATAAAAGTATAGGTCTTTTATAAGAGTCTCTTATTATTATATATATTACCTAAATTATATAGGAGTTATAATTAGCTGCTATAGTGCTATAAAGAAGCTTTTCTTCTAAAGTATTTAAAAAAGGCATATAAAGTTAGAGTGCTTTTTATAGTTAAGGCCTTTAGTAAAGCTATTAGTAATTATTTAATCTATACTAATTTATTTAAGTTAAAAGAGTCCTTTATAAACCCTTTAAATTATCTATTTATATTATAAGTTAATATGCCTTATATAGCTATAATACTTCTTATTTAGTATAATTACCTTTACATTTTAACTATTAGTAAATAGTAAAAAAGGGGATTCCTATTTAAATCTAAAGTTCTTAATTAATTAAAATACCTAAGTTATAAATAGGGTAGTAAGCATAAGGTTAATAAATTTAGCTTCTATAGAACTAAGTGTAATAAAGCTTTACCTCTTAAAAGACTAAAGGACTAGTCTGCTATTAACTATAATTATATAGCCTACTATAGAGACCCTTAAATTAAGGTTATTGCTATAAAAGGCATTACTATAGCTAAAAATACATAATATATAACTTTTAAGTAATTTTATTACTTACTTGCTAAGGTAAATACTAAGGTTTACTATTCCCTTAAAATATTACTAGAGGTGCTTCTTTAGTTCCTAATGTATTTGCTTTAGTGCTATATTTACTATATAAAGCTTATTAGTAATAAATATAATATTAAGTCTTATATATATAAAGAGCTAATTAAAGCTCCTAATCTCCTTTATTTAAGTGTAAGAGTTACTAACTATATTAAGCTCTTTTTAATTAGGTAAAATCTCTACCTTTAGAAGCTAGGGCGTCTTTATATCTATAAGATCTCTAATGTAGTACCTATTAATAATTATATTTATATACTATTCTTAATATAATAGTATTATTTTTTTAGCCCTATTATAGATAAATTAAATTCTAAGGAATATCTATACCTTACTAAGCCTTTTAAGCTTATATTGCTTTTTAAGGTGTAAAAGAATATTATTTATAGCGTTTTAAGTTAGTATAGTAATTATAATATTATTTATATAAAGAAGAAGGATAGTGCTATTTTTTTAAATAAAAATGCAAAGCTTATTAGTAAAGCATTAGAATCCTTATATACTTAGCTACTTTATAATATTATTAAGCCACTAAAGTAGTAATATAAAAAGCCTATAAAGAGCTCTATTAAGTTAGTATACTTACTATATAGCATCTTAATGCCCTTAAGGCTACTTTATATAGATCTTTATTTATACCTTTATATTTAAAAAGGCATTAACTATATTATATTATTACTACTTATAGTTATAAATAGTAATAATAATATAAAATACCTATAGAGAGACTAAATAAGCTACTATAGTATATAGGTCTTCCGCTTTAAAGACCTTAGTATTCTAATTACTATAAACTACTTATTATACTTTTATATAAGGCTCTCCCTAAATAGGATATTTTATTATATAAACCTATTAGCTATTAAAGATTAAGGCACCTTTTAGTAGGTAAATAAGGTCCTAGCTATTCTTTTTAGCTATTTTAAAAAGCTTCTACTTCTTAATAGGTTGCTAAAATATAGTATAGTTTAGTATATCTTTTGCCTAAAACTAACTAGATAGAATTAGTATAGTGCTTATAGCTAAATTAGCTACTTAAATTATTATTATATAATATAAAAAGCTAACTTCTTCTTTATTAGTATAAATATCTTTATTTTAATATTAAATAATAAGGTTTATAGTGCTAGGCTCTCTTAAGGAACCCTTTAAAAATGCATACTTTTTGCTATATATAGTTAATTCTAAATAATCTAGCCTTAGACCCCCTCTTATAAACTATCTTATACTTTATAAGGGGGAGCCTTAACTATAATTAACTATATTTAAGTTGTCTATATGTATGCATAAGGTGTAAAGGTCTTTTAATTAGCATTATATATTATTACTTCTTACTAGAAGTAATACCTCTTTGCAAACTACTAATTAGGAGTCTTTTAGTATAATTAGATTATTTATATTATTATCTTAGTCTAATAGTAATGCCTCTAGTAAGTTAATATTATCTATAAAGATTAAAGGCTTAAGAAGTGTTTAAAAAAGTAGCTTTTTAGCCTAAGGAGCTATAACTATAAGTCCTTTTATTTAATTATAGTCTATAGTATTATCTTAATGCTTAAAATTATATAAATTTTATAGGTTCTTTAACATTTTATTATAAGGTTTTATAGACTAAGTAGGCTAAGGAGCTTCCCTTAGTAGTATAGTAAAATAAAGATCTTTTTAATTTAAAGACTTAGGTAAAATATATACTATTTCCCGCTCTTTTATAGGTTATAGGGTTTAGGTTAAAATAACTAGTAACTTTAGAGGCAGCTCTTACTATTCTTCCTATCTCTTAGCTAGTAGGTTTATAATCTCTATATTTAAGTTATAAGAAAGTGTAATAATCTAGTGGCCTTCTTCTTTAAAGGCAGGATTAATAAGCTTTATAATGTATTATATATTATTAGAATTATTGTTTTTAGGCTATTTAGAGCCTTTATAAAAATATATATTATAAGCATATATAATGTAGTTATCTTTAGGAAGCTACACTTTAAAGAGGTAATATTTAGAATCTTCTATACTAACTAAGTAGCCTTTCTTTATATAAGGAGCTATCTTCTTAGCTCTTATATATTTTTTATTAGGGATTTATATATAGGCTATATAGCCCTAGGTATGTAAGTTATAGATAAATACTTTATTAATTAAGCTAAGCTTATTAAATAATGCCTATTATAGCGATTTTCCGCTATATATACTATTTATTAGCAATAAATTTATAATTTTAGCTATATACTTTATTATATATAGCTAGAGGATTTCTAGAAGCTTAGCACTAATTATAAATACCCTTACTATATCTATTAGTGTATAGCTAGCTTATTTAATAATTCCTTAATAAGTAGGTATATAAAGGGCTTTAGTTCTAAAAATTATACCTTTCTTATAGTAATAATTAATAAACTTTACCCTAAGGAATTCTATAGCATTATTTATATAAAAATATTATATAGTAAGGCTACTACTTATATTTTTTATAGTAATTTACTAGGTTTTAATAGCCTTTTATAAGTTTTCTTTACTAATAGTTAGAATTACCTAATAGAACTAAGTATATATATTAATTATATATAAAGTATAGTTCTTACTACTAAACCCCTTAGGCTTATGCTAAATATAATCCTAAAAGACTCTACTAAGGAATAAGGTTACACTACTTTATAGTTTATAATATATAACTTAGTTAGCTTTAGCTAAATAGTATGCTTTATAGTAAAAGTTAGTTAAAGAAGCCTAATTAATTAATATACTAGCCTCTTTATATGCTTTAAGTATATATTCTTTCTCTATATAGCTAAGCCTTCTATAAATAAGCCTATATTTAACGTTCTTAGTAATAGCCTTATATAGTAACGCTATAAAATTATACTAAGGCTCTTTATTATATAAGTTAATAACTATAATATTAGAAACCTAGTAAAAAGAAGCTATATTTATTTTTATAGTCTTTATAATTAGTTAATTAGATAATCTATTAATTATAATACCTATTTTTTATAGTAAACTAGGAGATATTATATTAACTTCTGCTTTAGGGGCTAGCTATATATTAAGTAGCTTAAGATAGCCTTCTATAATAGGTATATATATAATACTAATTCCTTTAACTATAAGGGGTTGCTTATTATTTATAGTTATTAGCTTTATATTTATATTAGTATTTAGGTATATAAACTATTTAGTGGAATTAAAGGTATAATTACTATATTCTATATTTAGAATATAGTTACTTCTTTAAAGTTTTTTTAATTTAGTAGTAATAGCATAGGAGTTATTCTATTATATAGTTATACTACTAAAGGTATTGCTAGCTTATATAATATTTAATAATACTAGCTTTTTTAGCTTTTTGCCCTTTTATACCTTATAGCATTCTTTAAGATAAGCTTTTACCTTAGGAGATATTAACTTAGGGTATAACTTTTAGTATTATTCCTTTATATAAGTAAAGTTTTATAGAACTATATAGCTATAGGCTAGTGTGTGTATTTTTTACTTACTACTAGCTTTATTATTATTAGTCTTAATAGTTATAAAGTTAGATTTCTACTTCTTTACTAGCTTATTTACCTTATATATAAGATACTTAAGTATCTTCTCTTTCTTTAATCCTTTAGAGCTATAACCTTATATCTTCTATATATTATAAATCTTAGGTATAGATCCTTTTATAGTATAAATTATCTATATAACCTATATAATATTATAAAGCTTTATAACCTTATTAATACGCTACTATAGATTCTAATAATAGTTAAGCTAGGTATATATTATTAAGAATTCTAATCTTTAGAAAGTAAAGAAGCTATTTAATAATTTAATAATAGCTATATTAGCTTTAAAGCTATAGTTATTATAAATAAGCCTTATTAGCTTAGTAACTTTACCCTTATAGTCCTAGCTAGTGTGTAAAATGTTTTTCTAGATATAAAAAGATAGAGACTACTATATAATATATATTAAGATTCTATGCTTTTAGTCTATATTTTATAACTAGGGAATTATACCCTTAAAGTGCCTAGTTAGGCTAATAATATATACTTATATCTTAATAGAGATTTCCTATTCTTTAAAATTCTCTAATCCCTTTAATAGTATAATTTACACTATATATAGGATTAGGTCTTTTATAAAAGCTAAAATAGTAGTATTTATACCCTAGTTAACTAGTTTAATAGTTATAATGCTTATAATACTATTAATATATTATAAGTTATATTATTAGAATCCCTTATAACCTAATATTTAATACTAAAGAATTATTAGTTTAGTTAAGTAATAAGTTAGTATAGGTAGCTTATTATTTAGTTAAATTACTATATAGCCTATACCTATATAGAGATTCTAATATTAAGGATTAGTAGGTTTATTATAGGTATTTCCTATACTTTAATAATAAAGGGAGAAAACTTATAGAGTTTTACTTAGTTATACCTTAGCTTAGTTAGTAAGTATTGCTTTACTTTATAATTACTATACCTAATAATCTATAATCTCCCCTTTTATTAAACTAATGCCTAGGTAGTTTTAATATATATAGAATAATAGTCTTAGCTAGTAGTTAGGGGGGTTATAATAAGGGCCCTTTTTTTATAAGACTTAATAACTAAGTCTTATAATATATATAGTTATAGTATTAACTATAGTAACTAATAATATATAATTTTTATATATAAATACAAAGGTTAGCGGTTTAAATCTAACTAACTAAGTGTTTTTTATTATATTAAAGTTAATTAATATATATATAGGTTAATTAATAATATTAAGGGTTATATATATATATTTTTAAGTATATAATACTACTATATATAGTGTTATTAAAATTTTTTATAATAACTCTACTTAGTCTTATAAAGTATTACTAGTTTAGCTATACTATATATATAAAAATATAATAGTAAAAAAAATAAAAGAAAGAAATATTAAAAATATCTAGAATATGCTAGGCTTATAACCTATAGTATATATATATGCAAAAGAGAGCATAATTTATTAAATTCTCTAGAGAATGAATTTACTAGGGGATTTATATAGGGAAATAATCTTAGCCTAGATGCCTAAGAACTGAGGCTATAAGCATACAATGGAGCGGTGAGGAAATGCACCCTGCCGCCCACAACAATGCTCAGATACACGACCTAGAGTTACCGTTGGCATCCAGTAATAGCGTTTGCGGAGCTTCAGTTGTGCCCAGGCACTGCATCGATAAAAACATCTCGCTGAGATCTTCAGTGCTGGCGATCATAGGCTCGCATCCGGGAGTGGGAAACGTGGTGGTTTTCGCCAGCCGGGAGTCGGGTATCCTCGGGTTTCTGGATCGGCTATGGAGCATAAGATCGATGGCGCGTCCCGGCGCTGTCGTCAGTGTGGTTTCTCTTCACACCTCGAAGAGATTCACTGTAACCGTGCACGGGACAGGGTGTGCACGCACTGTCGGTGAGGAGGATATGGTGTCGATCGCCGCGGGCCTCACTCGTCATCGGAGGTCCATGACCTTCTATCTCGACCCTGAGCTCAGTGCGTATGCTGCACACGGCGATCCGTGGTCCATGTGGGTATCGGTGACATCGGGACCCATTGCGTTTTCGGGCCGCTATGGATTGGGGCTAATGCAAATGCTGTACAGCGAACCGGGGAGGGATAGCACACTCAGTTTAAACATAGGCATGGGTGAGGTTTAGACATCCTCGCAGAACCGCATGCGTCCGCAGCTGGACCATGTTGTGTCCACGGTAATGTCGGCTTCAAGAAGCACAGAAATCATCGAGCAGAACTGGCTGAAATTCCGTGTCCGGAGCCGGAAGATGACCAACGTTTTTGGGGGTAGGGCAATTTAGGACGGAGGGTGTTGTCACTGTTGATTTTATTGCTTGCACAGAGATTAAGTGATCGGACAGAGTCTTTTAGATTGATCAAGTAAGAGTGCCGATAATTGCTTTTGACTTTTCTTTAGTATAACTGAATAGAGAGATTGCACACATGACCTACGATGTCAGAGTTCTTTGAGACACTTTCATTTCTGTCATGACGACTAGCCTCTAGGTGATGAAACCTTTTTTTTCCCTCAAACCGTATAAAACTCCATAAATCTAGGCAATTCATTCTGTGCTGCGTGTCCACACGCCGATTCTTGCTTCATTCGCCCATCACCCATTTCACTTCAAACCTCATTCCTGGTTGCTCCCGTAACTCCAGAACACAGTAAACAAATAAAACCCAGAATAATTTAAACCCAGAATAAGCTACTCCGTCTCTCCCAGCGCCATCAGAATCAACGAAACAGCCTCCTTTCCCATGAACCCCATCTCCCGGACATCCAGCCCCAGACACATACTCCCCTTGCGCCATCCGTGGATCAACTTTCGAGCATGAAACACCGCCAAATCCTTGTTATAGCAACGCAGCTTCCCGAACAGCTTCTCTGCGAGCGTCTTCCTCAGGGCCTCCCGCCACGGTGCATCCAGCCAGCGGATGTCGGTTCGGCCGAGGGGGCAGAACGCCTCGAGCTCGTCGGTGAAGGGGTCGAGCATGGTAAATTCCATCTTGAGCATGGCGGGATCGCAGTCGTAGAAGACGGAGGCGGTGATTTCGGCGGAGCAGGTGGAGGAGTCGAAGCAGGCGGAAAAGGTGGAATGGAGGGAGGGGGTGGCTTTGAGGCGTTAGTTGGGACCTAAAAGAATGATCGGTTTTCTTTTGATGGCTTAAAAAAATGAAGGGGAAAAAAAGAGAGTTGACTCACTGCAAAGCATCCCCACCACAAGATCCGCCTCCACCATAAAATCCAACTCTGGCCACACCAGCCCCTCCTCTGCATCCCACCTGCAATCCTTAAACACGGAGTACAAAAATTCCTCTATGTCCGCGCGGGTCGTCTTCAGCGTGCCGTCCTTGTCGGTGGCCTTGCCGCATGCGTCCAATATATCGAAGCATATCTTGAGCTGCACCTCTGTGAGCTGGTCGGGCGAGGAGATGAGCTTCGGCGTGCCGGGGTAGGGGGCTCCCGCGCTGAGCTCGTCAAGGAAGTAATGGCGGGCTCGAAGTTCTAGGCTGTCGATCATGGAGGAAGAGAGGTAGATGGGGGAGTCGGAGCGTTTAATGGAGGATGAGGAGGTAGGTGTTGCGAGGGTGGGCGAGAGGCGGGGGAAGCGACGGGCAGGCATGGTGGATGGTTGGGTAATGCTTTCTTTTCTTTTATTCCCTTTCTTTTAGTATTTATTTGTTGAGGTTTTCTTCTTTTCTTCTCGTCTTTAGTTTGCTGCTTTTTAGTAGAAAGAAGTAAGAGAGAAAGGTTTGGCGGCGGCAGAAAGAAGATGAAATCACCGTGGAGTTGGAATTCGATAGAAACCTGTTAACTTTTCTTGTTTGGTTCTTCAATGAAACAATAATCTTTTTTCTTTGTGTGTGTGTGTGTGTGTGTTTGGTTCAAAAGGCAGGACATTGACTCACCGAATCACCGCTTAAATAACCACATTGCTCATCCGCAGTCCGGGAGCCGATTCGCCATTGTCTGCTGTTTTGCGAAACGGGCTCAGATGCGGCTCACTTTTTATGCTCGAACAAAACAGCAAGGTTCTTGCCTGGCCCACGTTAGGCGATGCATGAAGAAGCGCAAAAAACACCATAGAAAAGATTTTTTTTAAAAAAAAGTTCAAGTATGCGGCGGCTGATCTACGTCTAGGACCGAGTGTCCTTGGCAGGTGGTCACTGATGTGATGCTCGGCTACCTCGTCCAGACGTGTGCGAGGCCAGACGATCCAATCACCGTGGACCGTGTGTCCCAATCGGGCATGTTTCCCAGGACCCAGGACAGGGTCCACATGCTACTGTTTCGGAGGGATGCCTTTGAGGAGCCAAGGAAAAAAGAAAAAAAAAACGGAAAATTCTGAGTTCATATAATTACACCAGAAGAGCAAGACAGTCAATTTCATGGTCCTTTTTATGCGTTCGCATCGCACTACATACAGTACGTACGCACGTCCAACCAACTTATCATACGGGTATATCATTGTGTATAACCATTCAGGACACAGAAAGACATCAAGGCATCACCCATTCAACCAGCCGCGCCACATAAAGGAAAGATAATAGCAACTCCGACATAACCACTGATCCTATTACGCCTTCTCTTCAACCACCCCGGGCGGATACTCCATCCCCTCCTTATTCCCCTGGTACTCCTCCTGCACGCCACTCCCACTGAGCAGCCCCTCGCGGTGCTCGGCCTCCTTGTCCGACTGGATCATGACGCAGCAGTTGCAGCAGCACGAGAGAACGAGATCCTGGAGACACGAGCCCTGCAGGTGGTACTTTTGGCGAATGTTCATGCGCTGCATGGCGACGGGGATGCAGGGGAGGCCGACGCAGCCGGCGGCGCAGAAGAGGAGGCACTGATTGGTTAGCAGGATGTAATTATGATGAAACATGAATATAGAGGTAAACAAAGAGATAGAAAAGAGAAGAAGAAAAGAAAAGAAAAGAAAAGAAAAGAAAAGAAAAGAAAAGAAAAGAAAAGAAGGGAAAAAAAAAACATACAGACGTATTAATCGGCTCATATCCCGCCAAGCTCCCATCCTTTTCCACCCTATGATGCGTCTTGCCAAACGTAACACACGGCACACAAAACGTAATCAGACACGTATCAATCGGGCTGAAGCAGCCAAACAAGCCGGCGTACCAGGGCTGCGAACCCTCGGCCGACTTGGACTGGATGACCTCCTTCGGTCGGGCGAGCACGTCGCTGAAGCGCGAGGTCCAGGCATGGAGATCCTGCTGGTCGATGGGCGATTTCTTGCTCGCGGCAGGGGCGGGAGAGGGTTCGGTGGTGGCGATGGGAGGGGATGTTTCTTGGGGGGCGGCCATGTTGAGGGGGGTTGGATGTGTAGGGACTGTGTGTGTGTTTTGCTGGGTATCACTGGTGCAAACGAGGGAGAATAAGAAAAGGAAGGAAAGAAGGAAAGAAGAGTAAAAGAATGGTGATGGAAAAGAGAGCGGGGGGTGGTTGATCCTGCTTGGGTCTGCGCGGGAGATTGTGGATGTTTTTATAAGTGCTGGTTTGGGAGGAAGCTCAATGGGGTGGAGGCTGTGAATAGCGACATGGAGCCAATGTCGGATGTGGCCGGCAAGCGATGAAGAATCCCGGCGATATTCAAATGTACATGTCCATGCACATATACTTGATCCACGTGGCATGTCGATCCAGCCTGGCCTCAGCCTCTGCCCTCTCTCATCTCCCGTCCTGACCGATCATCGTGACTGAGCACGGGTCCTGGCCTTGACCCCTGGGATCTGAGCTGGCCTCCCCGGCAAATGGGAGCTGCCAAGCGATTTCATGGCGCAGCGGCATGGCCATCCGATTCTGGTGAAAAGGTTTCGCAATTACCTGCAAAACGTCTCGGAGTTGTTCACGACCCACCACATGCAAACCATAGATTGTCTGGTACATGTAGACTGGAGCCAAAACATCATGACCGCAAGCAAGCCGACACCCCTGTCTGGCCGCAATTCTGCAGCGGGTGGGGACTCTCCAATTAACTGTGGTCTTGGTGTCTGGTCATCGATGAGATGAACGATTAACCTGCCTCTATGCAGACATTAAGCCCCCAATTGTATCAGAAGAGTCAATCACGCACAATTAACTGTCAAGTAAAACTACAACTTGACGCCTGAGAACATAGTTGCTCAATTCATACTAAATGCACTCTAAACACCTTCATCTTCTGCATCTGCAACATCAACCATAATCCCCTCCCCTACATGTACTATGTACAGCTGACGCGCCAGGGCTGCGGAAATGAACCGAAACATTAAATGAAGCACCACCAGACCCGGTCAATTTCTCCGCAAATCCGTCCCAACGGCCCAACGGGGAAATACTCATCATTTCCCTAGCCCATTCTTTTCTCGTCTTCCTCTTTCTATCTCTTCGTTCTTTTTAGTTCATTTTTTTTCTGCGCAAGGCAGATTTGTCCCCTGGTCCTACACGCTTCGCGACCAACCCATCCACGCCGACGCCGTCACATGCGCGCGCAAGCGCAATCACCTACTACAATGGGTCGTAGGCCATTCCGACACTTTTGACATATGCATGTATGTATGTATGTGTTTCCGTCAGGGATGATTCCTCCACCGGCGGATCGATCCGACCACGGCCAGGGCTTCGGCATTCCAGGCCTTTGGGCTGCCGGTGCGGAATGCTGACTGTCCATGTGCCGGCGTCAGCCTGTCTTTGCGTGGATGAGATGGTGGAGACTGGATACGAATGTACGGCACGGGTGAGCGGCGCGATGAGCCTTGCTGGCGTCTTGTTGATAGCATGTCGGGAATGAATGAATGGGTGGAATGGGCGGCTATCCGAGAGGATTAGTGGGATGGGTACATACATATGTAAGGTCTACGTTGATGACCGAGATGGAGTGCCATTGGGTTGTGCGAGCTGCGTTGGTCAGGACTAGATGTAAAACGTTTGATGCGCTATTTGAGGCGCGGAGCACTTGGATAGCACGAAGAAAATCACAATGGTGGTCTGTCATGGAGAATTTGTCGATAATAATTAAAATACAGTAAAAAAGTACAATATCATACACCATCTCAATCTCATGCGAGCCCAGTCGTTTCTGTCCCTTCTCCCCTCACCTTCATTCATCATTTTTACAGTGCAGCCATTTCCGCGGCTCTCTCACGCATGAACTGAACCGCTTGCTTCTCCATCACGTCCAGCCGCTGCGTCAAGGTCGCGTCGTACGGCGGCGCTTCCATCATGCCCATCACAAATGAACCCTGAGCACCCCACGCGCAACCGTGCAAATGGTCCCGCATCGTGACGAGCAGCTTATGTGCGTCCTCATCGACATACAGGCCCGCCGAGTTCATCTCCTTCAGGATGTCCAGCGCCGAGACCGCGTCGCCGAAGCGATGCCAGTGCATGCGCGCAAGACGAGTGTAAAACGGGCTCGACACGCCCAGAACATGGGACGGAAGACCGAGGCTCTTGACGCGAGGCAGGATTTGAAAGGCGTATTCTGACGGGCGAGCAAAGGCCGTGTCGAAGAGAGCAAGGCCGCTGTTGATAAAATGGGCGTACAACGGGCCGTGAATATCCATGAGGCGCTTTTCCTCGGCCGTGACGGCGGGCAGCTCGTCGAGTTCTGTGGCAGATGACCGCGTGGAGGCCTCGCTGTTCTTTTCAATCTCCTTTTCGCTCTTCTTTTCCTTTGATCCTTTCGCTTTATCAGTCTTCAGTGTGCGTTTGCGATCTTTGGTTTGCGTCTCGGTGAGCTGCAAGATGCCCAGTCGGGCGGGCAACGAAAAGACTTCCGCTTCCATGACCTGCCACAGGGCAACATCCGTGTCGCAGGCCTTCATCAGCGCATCTACCCTTTCGCGCTCCTCGGTTCGCAAGCGCTCGTATTTAGCCCGCTCTTCCCACTTTGCCTTGTCGGCTTCGTCCAGCTCGATCATCTTTCTGTTCTCGTCACTGTCGGGCTTGGGCTCCAGCTCGTACAGACCCAGCGCGACTTGTGCAGCCGTGCGCAGCGACGACGGATAGCGAAGCAGAAACTTTTCTCGAAATTCCTTGATACGATCCTGCTCAACAATGGAGCGTGACATGCTTGTCTTGTCTTGCGACGACCGTCCTGTGGTTCCCGACGTGGCAGAACGCTTTCTCGCTGGGGGCATTCGTCCCTGGGCAATCTCGTCGAAGATGCCCTTGAAGATCTCGGCTTCCGAAGGCGTGATTGTCGAAGGTTTTTTTGCCGCGGCGGCGCTATGATCTACCATGTCGTATGACTCGTCATGATCCCATTCAAAGGGAATTGCATTGTCCAGCTTGCGCGATTTGCTCGGTGGAACATGGACGAGTCGGGCGAATTGAAGAACATTTTGAGTGCGAAGGGTGCGAAAAGTTCGTTGTATAGTCCTTGTTTGATACAAGAACGGCAGGGCGGTAAAAGACATTGCTGGTTTGCTTCTTTTTTGTGCCTCTTTTTTTTTCTTTGTTCTTGTTCAGTCCATCGATGGTCGTGGCATTATTGTACCATATCCTCGCTGATGTTAATGTGGAAGATTTCTGGACGGGAGAAAAAAAAAAGAGACCCTGTCACCCCTGATAGGTGCACGCTTTGTCGGCTAAAAGCCGGGTGCCATTGGAGCATTAGACTTTATCTGAGATCTGACGACGGCTGCGGGCCTCGCGCCGCGTGACTTCGCGTCAAACTCAATTAAGCTTGGTCGCGACGAATCGCGAAGTGGCGACCTTGATTTCAGACCTCACTTCAGCCGTCGTCGTACCGCCGTCTGGGATTTTCTCATCTGCAGCTGTTGGAGGCGACACGACGCGATTGCTTCAACTCGATCAGACTTTCTTTCTGCTCTGCATTTTCCTTGATTTTTTTATTTCTTTTTTTTTCCAACTTCAACTGTCTTACTTCGAAAACGTCGGTCAAAATGCCAGTCAAAAAAGAACCAACCGAAATGAGCGCCTTTGAGCGCAAACGCTTAGAAAACATTGCTGCCAATCGCGCCATCCTCACAGATATTTCCGCTACGGCTAAGAAAATTATACCAGCCAAGCCGGCACCAAAACCCCCTGCCAGACGCAGTAAACGCTCCGAGCCGGTCAAGCGCGAGTCCGCACGACCTACGCGCGTGAGCTCGCGACTAGCTGGTATAGATGCCGACAACGAGACCCTGAAGCGCAAATTGGAGGTCGAAGCTGAGCATCAAGCGCAGGAGGCCAAGTTAAAAAAGCTGCGGGTGAACGAGGATCTTAAACTCGGCGATATTGCCGTCGAGGGCAAGAGGTGGGCCGCTGGTTTGAATGGTCTGCAGGGCATTGTTCGAGGCGCGCAGCCCGGCGTGCGTACATTTACCGAGAACGACATCAAGGAGACTACTGATTCGTCGCTCAAAGAACTGCGGCAGAGAATGGGTGGCCTGAAGTTATACGAGCGATGGATTCCAAACGGTAAATCCCCCCTTTCCCCTCTCCCTGGCCGGAGCTGCTTTTATTTTTATTCTTTATTTTCTACACTCTCTCGCCATTTGCGCTTCGGGCAGCATTCTCGCTGACACGAAAAAAAAAAGACATAAAAATCACACCTCAGAGAGTATATGCACTCGGCTTGCATCCAACAGAAGACAAACCCGTAGTGTTTGCCGGCGACAAAGAAGGTACCGTTGGCATATTCGATGCATCTCAGACACCCCCCGAGGTGGACGACGACGACGACGACGACCATGCGCACAGTCTTCCCGACATCGCGGCCTTCAAGACGCATTCGCGCACCGTCACTTCCTTCGTGTTCTCTCCGACCGATTCCAACGCCGTATACACATCGTCATACGACAGCTCCATTCGCAAAATGGATCTGGAAAAAGGCACGTCCGTGCAAGTCTTTGCTCCGTCAGACATGGACACCGACCTGCCCATCTCGGCCATGGACATGGCCCATTCGGAGCCACACATGCTCTTCTTCTCCACCCTCGACGGAGGCGTCGGGCGCATCGACATCCGCGACCCGGCCGGCACCCAAGAGATCTGGACGCTCTCGGAGCAAAAGATCGGAGGCTTCTCCTTGCACCCGCTGCAGCCACACCTCCTAGCCACCGCATCGCTCGACAGAACACTCAAAATCTGGGACTTGCGCAAAATCACCGGCAAGGGCGACCTACGCCACCCCGCGCTCCTGGGTGAGCACGAGTCGCGGCTGAGCGTGTCGCACGCGTCGTGGAGTCCGGCAGGACACCTGGCCACGTCGTCGTACGACGACACCGTCAAGATTTACGACTTCACCGACGCGGCAACCTGGGAACCAGGGCACGATATCACCCCCGCGGCGATGGAGCCCGCTCACAGGGTCGGACACAACAACCAGACCGGGCGGTGGGTTACTATCCTGAAGCCTCAATGGCAGCGACGACCACACGACGGGATTCAAAAGTTTGTTATCGCCAACATGAACCGCTTCGTGGATGTGTTTGCCTCGGACGGGAGTCAGTTGGCGCAGCTGGATGGGGAGGGCATCACGGCGGTGCCGGCCGTGGCGCATTTCCATCCCACCATGGATTGGGTTGCGGGGGGGAGTGCCAGTGGCAAGCTATGTCTCTGGCAGTGATGCCATAGATGGGAAAGGAAGTAAAAGGGCTGTATTGTGCTGGCGTTGTTGGTTCATTTTGAAGGGGGAATCTACGGAATGGTACTTTATCTACTTGCATGGCTGGAAGACGGTGTAGCGTCTTTGACATATATACTCATTTCATTGCTAGATTTGTTGTGGTGGCTGCCGAGAATAATCGACAGTGTCTAGATGGCCGTGGATTTTCCAATGGTACATACATATGTACATACATACTTTGCAATTCAACTCGATCCTGACCACAATACTCGCCTCCCGCATCTACGTTCGGGCTTCCCTCCATCCTTTCGCTGGTCTCCGCGCTTCCCACCACTTGATGACGATTAAGATCCATCGACGATACACCAGGGCGAGTTTGTCTTATATATCCTGTGTGCTTTATGAGAAATACCATACTTGTTGTGTCTGACACTGGTGGTAACGAGTGTGGCTGATTGGACGTGGTAGTTGTGCTGTGTTGATTGTATTCTTTGGATATAGTACTTGATGGTGTTTTAGAGCCATATATATACTGCAATGTAGTAGTGTCTTTTCAACGATACTTTTATTATATTATTATAATTATCCAGTCTTTAAAATTATTTTGCTCTTCCCTCTTTTTTTCTTTTTCTTTTTCTTTTTTTTTTTTTGTTTTGGCTTTTCCCTTTTCTTTTTTCCACCCCAGTCTCTCAAGCAGGAATCCATAAATCCTCAAGTATCCTTCTCCAACAAGACATCATAAGAAATACAAAACACCCTTGCATCCCCCTCACGCAGGTGGCCTCGCAATCAGCACATCCCCCTCCCCATCCAACCGCATCTCCCCCTCCTCAAACGGAACCACGACGGTAGACCCCCTCCCGATGACCATGGCCTCTTCCGACCTCTCCGTCCGTAGCGACAAATTACCCTCCAGGACAATCAGAATAGCGAACCCCCTCTGCGCAGCTACCCCCGCCCCCTTGCTGACTGAAAGCCTCTCCAGGCGGAAATACTCAAGCGAGTCGCGCGCAAAGACCGTCTCAGGCCCATCTCCCTGTCCCCCATGCGTGATGCAGCACCTTTCGGTCTGCTCGCGCGTCCGGCCCCGGGTGTCCACGCCCGTCAGCGCGACGGGAAACCCAAGCCCCAGGTGGCCGTCTTGCTTGCCATTGACGTTCAGTCCCTCCCACTCGCACAGGATGGACAGGTCCTCTGGCTCCTGCAGCTCGACCAGCATGACGCCCTCGCCAATGGCGTGCAGAGTCCCCGGGGGCACATAGACCGTCTGGTGCGGCTGGACATCGAAGCGGTGCATCCGGGGGAGCAGTTCTGCGCCGCGCTCGGATTCCACCAGCGAGAGCAGTTCATGCTGGTCCATGTCGTGGGCTAGGCCGAGCCAGACGGTCCCCGGGGTGAGGATGTACCAGGCTTCGGCTTTGCCGTGGGGGCGCCCCAGGTGCTGCTTTGCCCAGTCTACGTGCGGGTGGGCGTGGATGGGGAGCCGCTGCCCGGCGTCGAGCAGCTTGACGAGGAGCTTGGTGTCGAGGCCGTACTTGGCTGTGTGGAGGGGGCCGAGCCATTTGTCTGGGTCGGCGGCGATGGCCTCGTGCAGGAGAGGACCGTCCGGGAGGCGGGTGTAACCTATGGGGGAGGCGCCGGAGCAGCATGTGGTTGAGGCGACCCAGTCTTCGCCCTGATGGGAGGAATAGTCGGCTGAGGGGGAGGAGCGGAAGGCCGAGATGCGGGCGCCGCCGGCAAAGATGCGGTGCTCGGGCCGGTTGGCCGGGAGTAGAATGGGAGGCATGCTTGGCAGGGGAGCTGCGGTGAGGTGAATGAATACGTGCAAGGCTGGACTGTATTCGTTGGTGTTTTATGTTTATTCTTTACGGGTGCTCTTTAATAATGTATAATGTCCACACACTCGCACACGTCACAGACAAGGTGCGTGTGGGCATCCACCTCCGCAGACTGACGTAGACGGCGCGGAGAACCCGGACAACTACAACTATTCCGGAAATCCAAGCGGTGAAGCCCGCTTCTCCAGCGCCAATCATTTACATCCATCGTTTATTAAGCGCGTCTGTTGCGAGGAGCAAGTCGTCCTGGGCCATTTCTCTGTGGGACACCAATCCAACCCCAGGTACGACAGCCTCACACCAATACAGGGACTTGGGTTCACATGATGCGGCAGCTTTTAACAACATTAAACCTTGCTTGAGGCTCTGAGGCTCCGAGGAACGAGACTCGCTCCTCTGGATCCGGACCCTGGTCTCCCCGGAGTTTCCTCTCTTGGCTAGATTTGGGATGGATCCAACTGCGAATCGACGTCCACGTTTCCATTTTCCACCCTAGGTGCACATGGGCTAAGAAAGACGGGTGATCTAAATTTCTCATATTCTACTTGATGAATGGAATCCTGAAATGGGTTTGCGCAGAATTCGTGTGCAGGATCCAGTCCATTCCGCCAGTGCTCGCTCCAGATCTAGGGACGTTAGCCGGATCCCCTCTGGCGACATGGTCTAACAAAGGCCGAAAGAGCGTTTGGTGACGAACGGCCTGAGTTGGAAGTTTATTGCAAAAGTGCGCCTTTTCCAAGTACATCTTTCTTTCTTTTTTTTTTCTGAACGTCGGGCTTTTTAAAAGACGGACCAAGTCGTTGCTTGCCAATGCTTGGCATGTCAAGAGGTTCCAGTCTCGATGCAACCAGTTCGCAGCACAGATTATAGATTATTTATTTGCACACGTCTTGCCACAGCACCCAATATCCAATTAACGCCGCTTACATCAGCGATCCGGCGCCCGCCTGGTGCCCTCATTCGTGCCACCTCCGCCCGAGCTGGCATTCGATTCGTTCGCATTCAATGTCGTTGAGCTCCAACGACGATCGCATCCTGCCGACGGGCGTGACCTGATTGGGGGCTGCGCAGAGTCCGAGCCGTGACCTCTCGACCCATTGTGCGCATGAGCTGACCAGACGATTACTCACATCTGCAGCGGTCGCGGGCCGTGGGAACGCTGTCTTGGCATGTGCCTTGGGAAGTTGATGGCAGAAACGATCAGCCACTCACACGGCAAAGATGAGAAGTAGGCGATTTCAACACTGAATGACTGCAGGCGTCACGAGTCACGACACCGAGGCAGAGAACTCTACCGGACGCCAATTCCGCCTCATTGCAACATGCACGTCGCGGGGCGTGGAAGTAAAGGGGGCAAGATGTCCCGTTTCGGTGCTGTATGTGTATACATGTATATGGTGTCCTTGAGTGCGCAAAGGCGCCGTCGAGGTCATAACTTGTAGCTGTGCTGATACAGACGAGATATTTTTAAACGACCTATTAGCTACAGGGTATGCAATATAGCGCTTGAAGAAGGTTGCTGCCACTTTATTATAGTACAGTTTCCATATAAAATCACATGTACCTCTCATTCAGTCCTGCATGTGCACCAAGCCTCTCCGCCCCAAGCTGAAAATCAAAATCGCACAGCTGAGAGCCCCAAACTGCCAAGTGGGCGACCGGTTGCCTTTTATGAACAGTCAGTCTATCTCGCCTTTTCTTGTCCCGTTGCCCCGTCGCTATTCTTTGCCATGGCGAGAACGCAAATCAGGCCCGAGAGTTTCCTCAACTTGGACAGTCACTGCCAGGCTGCCCGCTCCCTGACAGGGGCTGAATCTGACTGCATGTTTTCGGCCTGGGTTGCCATTTACAGCAGCTTCAGGAAATTCCAAAACATAAACATTCCGTCCCATTGCTTATTATTTTTAATAAAACCTGGGGGGAGTACTTGCGACCCACTGTCACTCAGCCCATGACAGTATCGTCGTCTTCTTATGTCTCCATCACGATCGACACTTTTCAGACAGATCCGCACCTAGGGGTTTCACTGGACCCGGTATATATGTAAGTGGTCAATGCTACGAACGCTAGTGCGACCAAATGCCGTTCAAACATGGGGGGTTTCGCATTATAGGCCCGGCACAGATCGGAACCACCACATGCGCGACAGGGACGTTTGAACAAGCACGGTCGTCATGACCACCATGTTGGACCGCAAGCCTACTTACATACTCGGAGACCTCCTTGCATGTATGTACGTAGCTCGTCCACCTCGCTGACCAACAAGACACAAAATCCAAAATCCCACCGTGCCGGTTCCGACAGTGCCTCGCAGCCTTGAGCGCACAACACAACCTGGACTGCCCTACAATACACCCAATGCAGTCCAAACAAGACCACGACGGCTTGACAAAGGTCCTTTCCGCTTCCCAACGTCACCCACCCGCCCGATCCCAGCCCCCCGGCCTTCCGCCCCCGACGCTCACTCCCGCTTCCCGTCTTACACCAGGCAAAAGTGCCGGGGGTCGCACCACCAATCAAATCGTTTCCGAGCAATACTACCAGAAAAATGGCGCTTTTCAAAACATAAAAAAAGGGGGGGAGACCGCCGCTCGTCAATTGTTCCCTGCCAGGTTTGTTTGGACGAATATCCCAGGCTTGGGCTGAGAAAAGGGCTTCAGCTTGACGTGGACATGACGTGGAGGTGGTGGGTGGTGCTGCATGATGCATCAACGAGTGAACAAATAAACAAATGAAAAACAGATCCGAGCGGGTTGTCGACAGTCCCTGACACCTCCGCCCGGCCTCGTTCCACCACGCTAAACAGCTCGGGCTAGTGTCATACTTTGAATAAGCTATGTGCGTTTAAAAACGCCTCACTTATAAGACTGCAGTAGGCAACTTCAACGAGGGATTATGCAGGAGTAAATAAGTAAATCCGGGGGGGATGACATGGTGCCCGCAGAGATGGAACGAATTTTCAATGTACATGGTTCTTACACGGTTCTTTTTTTTTTTTATGTTTTTTTACTTTTTTTTTGTATTTTTTATTATTATTTACGCTTTTAAAGTTGAATGCAACCACCACGTTTTCAATCATGCAGTCGGAATTATTGTTTTTATCGGAGCTCACCCGCCTCATCGGCCAGTTCCCAGTCTAATGCATAGTAAGCAGTGAGCGTATACAGGCCCCATACCTGTCCATCCCAATATCCTTTCAGCCACGACATCATGGTGACTTCTCAGGGGTGAGAAGAAAGGATGGCATAAAACAGTGAAACTGGACGTCTTGATTAGAATAAATTCCCTCTTTCCTTATTTCTTTCCTTTTTTTTCGTTTTAGTTTCTTGATTTCGAAATCGGTCCCCTGTCCGAGGAAAAAACCTACCAGAGGAACCATACCAAGGACACGCAAATCGACCTCCTGCCCTCTTTTTCTTGCGGTTTTTTCACAGCCTGTATTAAGGCCAAGTATATACTAGAACAGGACTCACTATGCTGCTCCATGCTGTATGGCCAGCAGTGTTTCTGGCTGCTGCATGTGTAGCTGATGCTTCTCTTCCCCTGCCCCTGGGGGTACATCTTGAAGAGCATCTGGACTCCGAGTTGGCGAATATACGTGTGTTGAACGCGGATCGTGTGCCGGGCGTGGTTGCGTTTACATATGGTTCCTGCGCGGCTGGGTTGCCACACGAGTCACATCACGAGATTGCCTCGGCCGAGATCCATACAGCTCACGCGAGACTCGTGTGGATTGTTCCTAGAGATGCCCCCTCGCCTGGCTGTGTTTCGGCATGGAATAGCACCGGCGGCCTGGTTGGGCGGAGTAGGGCGCAGAGTCTTCATGCGGTGAAGAGGCATATTCTAAAAAGGGCCGCCAGTGAGTGAATGATACATACCTCAGTTTGATGATTGACCAGAACTTCGAATGAACCAACTTCCAACGTTTCTATTTTCTAAGTCCCTAATTCCATAGAGCCTATTTTCATGAACCAATCGAACCACTTTGATTCCCTGGGACCCTGGTTCGACGGCATCAAATTCATCTCGCAGCGGGAACCTAGTGTCGTGGACGTCCAGGCCGCCAAAGCCAAGGAGATTGCCATAGTGGGTGCCGGCATCTCCGGCCTCATGACCTATCTCATCCTTCAGCAATCCGGCTTCACGAACCTAACCGTCCTGGAGGCTAATAACCGCATCGGCGGCCGCATCCACACCGCGTACCTCAGCGGCGGGCCCTCCAACTACTCGTACGAAGACCTCGGGGCCATGAAGATCCCTCTCGACTATACCGACCCCGAGAGCGGCAACTCGATGAACATTTCCGATTTCCAGCTCGTGTATGCACTGATCGAGGAGATGAACCGGCTGAATGCAGAAAATGAAGACCTGCAGATGGACGTGATTCCGTGGATGGACGAAAGCGACAACGGCCTCCAGTACTATGACGAGTTCCGCCTGCCGAGCGGGCTGCCTCCGACGGTGAGACAGGTTAGACAGAATGCCTCGCTGGCAAGAGGACGGGAAGGCATGGATCTGGACACCATGGGGCTGCGCAAAAAGCTGAATGAGAGTCTGCCCAGCCGCAAGTTCATGCTCAAGATGGCCAACAGCATGTACAAGGCCCATAGGGAATGGATCGATGGCGGACTCGGCGACAAGCAAAAGGGAGATCGGTGGTCCGAGTTTGCCTTCCTGTCGCAGCACCTGCATGGCAGTCTGAACAGCTCCGACATTCTGTCCGAGCTGGACAACACGGCCGGCAGTTTCTGGACCTACATCTTCAACAACTTTTACGAATGGGCCGACAGCTGGCGCACCATTGACGGCGGCTTCAGCAGACTGCCCGAGTCGTTCCGGCCCCTGCTGGGGGAGGACCTCCGCCTCAACACCAAGGTCGAGCGCATCGACTACGACAACAACAGGTTATATATCGAGTGGAAGCAGCACTGGAAGAACACCACCGCGCAGGAATCCGACTTTGACTACGCCATCATCACGGTGCCCTTCACCGTTGTCCGTCAATGGCGCCTGCCGAACATAGGCGCCACTATTAACAATGCGCTGCACAACCTTGTGTATGATTCGTCCTGCAAGGTCGTCCTGGAGTACTCGGAGCGCTTCTGGGAGCATTTCCCTAATCCTATCTACGGGGGCTGCAGCACCGAGACGGACATCCCGGGCATAGGCTTCGCCTGCTACCCTTCTTATAACATCAATTCGACGGGGCCGGCCCCCATTATCGGCTCATACGTGGAGGGGACGGTGAACCATGACATCTCGCGGATGATGACCATGTCGGATGAGGAGCATGCCCGATACGTCCTGGATGCCATGACCGATATCCACGGAGAACATACTCGCAAGTTGTATACTGGCAGGTTTGCGCGCAAGTGTTGGGCGCTGGATCCCTTTACTGCGGGTGGGTGGGCTTCGCCTGCTGCTGGGCAGCATGAGCTGTATATGCCTGAGTACTTTAAGATGCACAGCAATGTGAGTACAACAGCATGCGCTTTGACATGTTTTTTGGATGGACAAGAAAGAAAAGAAAAGGACAGGAAAGAACAGGAAAAAAACTAACGCGCTTCGGGTATAGATGATTTTTGTGGGAGAGCACACTTCCTTTACGCACGGCTGGCTCTCATCTTCTCTGGACTCGGGCATTAGGGGTGCAGTCCAACTTCTTTTAGGTGAGCGAATATCCCTTTACCACAACCCTCCTTCCTTCTCCCCTTCTGCGGAAAATAGTAACTGGGGTTGAGGCTTCCGGACGCAAGGCTAACTGTTGCCCGCAGAATTGGGACTCGTGGACGAGGCAAAGGCCGCTGTGCGGAAGTGGATGGCAGGCTGGATTAAACTGTGATCTAGCCGTTGGGAGGATGAAACAACGACACATTCATTTTTGGCATGTTGACTGTGCTTTTTTTCTCTTCTAATCTCTGTGTAGGTTTCTTGTCTCTTGTTTGTGCCGGTTTCCTATCCTTGTTTTCAAGGTACACGTATTCTATTATCCGAAAAAAAGAAAAGAACAACATTAGTGATAGATGTGGCAGTATAGATGAATCAAATAGATTAGACTCAGCCGGAATTCGATGCTCGCTCCCCTTGGTCTTGATGCGGAGCTACCATTTTCGCCACTCTTTTTCGAAATTATTGCCTGGGCGTGTAACCTCCCCATGGCACGCTACAAATGCAGAAGAACAAATTATTCGCGCCCCTGACCTTTTTGCATGCTCGTCGTGGCCAATAGCCCCTGGAATGATGGATCGCTTCAGATACGAAACCCCCCTTTACGGGTTGTGCTGCTGGAACGAATGCTGCATTTCCAGTCCAGAACCAGAATATCCGCACTTGACGTAAAAGCCACTTTTGGCGGGGTCGCAGTTGAGCAAGCTCTTTGTGCAGCCAACGTTCCTGGAAACACTATCAAGAGCGTGAATCATCTTGAGCCCCAGACCTTTGGCCTGATGGTCCTTTGAGATGCAGATTTCCTCGACGTGGCCGACCAGCGCGCGGTTCCAAATGCTGAATAGCGTTAGCTTTTTTTCCTTTTGTCTTTGTGTGTGTGTGTGCATATTTTGGGACGTTTTATTGATTGCTTCCCCTCACAAGCCCAATTTCTAAGCAGAACCGTACAGAAAGAAAGAAACAACGAAAAGGGGAGGCGAGTTGGAGAATTTGAGGCTTACAATTTCTTTTCAATAATGACGGCCCCCGTCCCCACGATGCGACCCTCGTGCTCGATGACAATGTAATAATACGGCCCCGCGCCGTTGGTATCCATCTCGTCATAGCGAGCGCCAAACTCGTCAGCAGTTTGGTCGCCCGTCCAGGTCAAGTCATGCAGACACGTTAGAAAACCCTTTTCGTAGTCGTTCTTTTCGAGAGGTCGGATAGTGAAGCCTTGGGGCATGGAGGACTTGACGTCCTCGGAGATGAGAGACGGCGAGAAGAGCGGCGCCATGGTGGTGGTGGTGGCGCTGGTGCTTTTATTTTATTTTATGTTTAATTTGTTCTTCCCTTTTCCTCGGCCGGGTAGGACTTGTGACCACAGGTATATATATGTATGCACGTCGTCTTTGTGCAGTGTGAGACAATGCGCACGCGGGTTCTTGGTTGTTTCGTTTCTCTCTTTTTTTTCCCCGGGGGTTTCCAGACGGAAGATATATGTATGTGGAGGAGAATCGAGATGAAGGGGCGTTGGCAGAGCCCCACGTGTGGAAGGAATGACCAAAGACGGGATGATGATTGGGAAGTTTGGTTGCATTTTTTTTTTCGTGCACATCATGCAGTTATGTACACGATTCATGACTTGATTTGCTGATGAATATGGACGCGCAAGCCCTGCTTTTCTTTTGTGATTCACTATTCATAATTGTTTAGAGGGGAAATTGTACTTTGCGTACTGATTGAATGAATTGAGCTTCCAACAAAAAAAAATACATCGATTTTTGAAGGAAAAGACAGCAAGAAAAGACAGCATTCTTGCACCATCATCCATCATCAGTCCATGGGTTTCGGGAATACCTCGTTGCCCACGTTGCAGGCACATGCGGCGAAACCGCCGACTTGGCCGTATCAGCTCGCTCGCACAATCAGCTCGCCCCCCTCCTCGCCACCTCTCCGGCCGGCCGGGGCCCCGGGCATGCAATGCACCGCTGACATGGGCAGACAAAGAAGCCCACATGGAGTTTCCAGAAAGACATGATCAAGCGCGCGGATCGCAAGGCGCGTGAGTGGTTGGGCATGCGCGCTGCCAAATCGCGCTACCAAATCGCGCCCAATTGCCTCCTCGGCTCCAATGTCCTTCTGCTTGCTGCCTCACCTGACCCGACCACCAGACCGGCTCCGTCGTTGTCACTTGGTTCCTGCCACCTGTTCAGGCGGTGCCGGCCTTCCAAGTGTCCACATGCATGTCGCATCGCCGTTACACACCGCCAGCTTGCCAGCTGCAGCCAGCTGTCCCTCTGGTCTAGCCAGCCAACCAGACCTGTTCAGTGACGTCTGGTCCAGTCTGGTCTGGTCTGGTGAGCAATCGGGAGTCCGGGTGGAGCGCCCAGAGGAAAGAGGAACACCGAGAGAGTCTACAGCTCAGGCGAGGTGTCAGACCCGAGCTTAGATAAGGTAAGGGTTAAAGTTAAGATAAAGAAAGGGTGTAATAGGGCTAGATTTATAATCTAATTAGTTAAATTAAAATTCTATAATTTATATACACTTTTTCTATTCTTCTATATAGAAAAAAGTATATATATACTTCTTATATAAATTCTATTTAAATTATATTTAAATTTAAATTAAATATAATTATTATAGGCTTTACTTATTTACTTATAGTAAGAGAATTTAATATAAAGTTAATAATATTATCTAAACTTATATAATATAATAGTAATAGTAATATCTTTCTAAATATACTTATTATATATAATAAACTTATAGTAAACTAAAGTAATTTTTAAATATTAAAAGATTTTTTTTAAAATAATAATTTTTTTATAGTAGTATATAAATATATCCCTTAAAACTAGGTAAGCTAAGGAAGTTCTTTTTATATATTACTATATCTCCTAAAAATATTATAAATATAATTTAATAAATAACTACTCCTTCTTTCTCTATATTTACTATAAATATTATTTATACTATAAAAATAAAAACTATTATATATATTTAAAGTCTTTTATACTATATTAATTCTTAAAATACCTTAAATATTACTAAATAGTATTATATATATTATTTTAATTAAAGTACTCTTTATAAAGGAAATTATATTTTTATAAAAGAATATTTAATATAGATTTAAGTATATATATTCCCTAGAGATAATAATATTTATAGTATTTAAAGGTACTTTAGTTAAATAATATAAAGTGTATTATACTAGTAGTAAAGTATACCTATATCTTACCCTTTCTTTATAATATATTAGTTATATAATAATAATTACTAAACTACTTAACTTTATAATAAAAATTTATTAAAATATATATAAAATTATAATAAAAAAAAAAGCAATAAGGTATATATTATTATATTTAAGTTAAGTAGTACTTATATATTACCTAATATTTTTTTTTATTTTAATTAAGCTCTTTTTATTTAAAATAAATTTAAATAAAAATATTCTTACTTACTATATATTAATTCTTACTATTTAACTATAGAGAAATCTCTATATAAATAATTTATATAGTTCTAATAACTTTATATTTACTATATAAATTAATAAGTTAAGAATTTTAATTAAATAATAAATTATTTCTATAGTATTATAAAACTTAAATTTACTAACTACTATAATAAAGTATAAAGTATTATTAAAAATATATATATTAATAACTTTACTAAGGAATATTTATTTTTTATAAATAACTTTTAATAAAAAAAAATATATAGTATATATACTTATATTTATATCTTTTATTTATACTTTTTTAATTATACTTATTTATATTTATTTAGACTATAATTACTTAAATAGTAATATAATACTTTAGTAAATATTCTATAAAGTAATATTTAATATATTTATTTTTATATTTATTACTATAACACTATAAATTATTTTATTATTATATAAAACGTATTTATACCCCTTACCTTCTCTATTAAAGGTCCCTTAATTTATTATATTAAGTCTTATATAAGTTATATATTATATTAAGAAACCCTATATTAGCCTAAGTATAACTCTATATATTATTATTAGATTTAATTTAGATTTAATTTAAATACTAATAAAATATATATTACTATAGATTTATTCCTAAAATTAGCTAAGCTATAATAGTTTATTAATAAATATAAAGGGAAATATTTATTTAATGTATATTATAGCCTAATAAATACTAACTATATTTAAGCAATTCTCTATAAGAAGTAAATAAGCCTTTTCTCTTTAGGATTATTATATTTTGCTATCTTTTATAAGTACCTTAATAAATAATAATAAAAGTTATAAGTTAGTTATACTATATTATTTATATATAATATATAACTAATAATATA